>VZTG01005436.1:2292006-2368032 GCA_013397845.1 Melanocharis versteri | reverse complement strand
CAGCGGCTGCTCACGGGGCCGGGCCGGAGCGGAGCGCTGCGCCCCGGCGGGACCTGCGACCCTGCGGGCAGGGTGTAGGCCTGTAGAGTTATCGGGGTTGGAAGGCAGCTTTAAGATCGCCCAGTCCGACCATCCACCCAGCACTGCTGCCACTGTAACACCTAAACCGCACCACCCAGCGCCAGATCCAGACGCCTCTTAAAACACCTCCAGGCATGACGACTCCGACGTCTCTTGGCAACCTGTTCCAGTGCCCGACCACCCCAATGGAGAAAAGATTTTTTTCTAATCTGGCAATCTCCCCTGTTACAGCTTAAAGCCATTTCCTCTAGTTCTCTCACTGCAGGCACGGTTGAAGAGACCAATCCCTCACCTCACTCCGCCCTTCATACCTGTACTTGTGAGAGTCATGAGGGCCCCCCTAGGCCTCTTCTTCTCGAGATTAAACAAACCCAGCTCCCTTAGGCGTTCCTCGTAAGACATGTTTTCGAGATACACCATGAGCCTTGTTGCCCTTCTCTGGATGTTCCAGCACCTCAATGTCCTTTCTAGAGTGAGGGGTCCAAAACTGAACACAATTTTCAAGTGTTCTGCCCAGGAAGCGGAGAGCACAAGTCTCCAAACCCCCACTGCAGTTCCCTGCAGGGAAATGGGACCGTGCCGGCATTGAACATCACAGGTGCACAGCACAGAATTTTGGCTTTGGGGAGCTTGGTGGACTCTCCTGGCTGAGGCGGATCCATGGGCAAGACAGGCGGGTTGGGTTTGAAACATGCAACGTGATGGAGGCACGCACGGTGCCTTGCGCAGTCACTGTAGCAGTTCAGCCTGCTGTGTCTGAAAGCTGCACTTCGCCTGCATGGCAGCAGCAAGTTCCATCCTTAAATGTTAACAGTGCCCTGGACAGCCCTTGGAAAGGCAATGACCTGGCTGCCAGTGAGTGCCTGTTCCTGCTGGGGTAGTGCCACAGGAACAACTTGCTGCTGCTCTGGCTCTGTCTCAACATCTGTTTGGACCAAAGTTGTGTTAGCTAGTTACTTCGTTTATGCTAATTATTTTAAACTACCTTGATTTTAAGTAAGAGTTTTATACTTTAAATACATTCTTTCCCTTCTTCCTCTTTCATCTGTTCAACGAAGATGGTCTAGCTGTGCTCAGAGATCAGCAGCAGCTTCAAGATCATTTAGGTCACATGGGCTGTATGTGCAGTTTCATGATCTGAAAATAATTTAGACCATTTAATGCAATTTCTACTGAATCAGATGACATAAGCATCAACCTCTAAGCAGCAGTGATAGGAAAAAAACCCCAAAGCATACAAGAAAATTTATGTGTTAACATTAATAAAACTGTGCACACTCTTGTCAATTCCTTTACTGTTTTCTTCCCACTCCCAGTCCCACAGCTGCACTTGCATCTATCACCCCTAGCTCAAGCTCACTAGTTGTCAGTACTTACAAGCATCCCATTTTGCTTTTTGATCAAAGACGTTCCCAAACACCAAATGCAAATGAACTCAGTGAAGAATTTTTAAGTCAGAAAAATTAACTTGCTAAGCAATTCCTTTAAGTGTCAAATGTTGCAGCACTCACAATTTATAGTACTTGTCACTTCCCAAACTAGCTTGAGCTGCACATCCACTTTCTAAACGATGGAGCTTAGCAGAGTTTAATTTAACAAATGCCAAGTAATTTGCACCAAAGCTTTTTCAAGACAAGTATTCTGATATCCTCAATACAGCAGAAATGTCACTGCAACCAGTAAAACTTACTTCAGTTTTTCTTAGCAAGTGACCCAATTCATACTTGATCTGTATACGAAGGCATGCCTCTGTAGCTGTGTCAGCCAGGATTACAAGAGACACATCCCTGTCAAAAACACGCAGAGAAGCAAAACCTTTTCTGCTATTTCTGCAAGTTTTCAAAAAACTGCTTTCAAACACATAAAAGGAGACAGCATAACTAACCCGACAGAAGAATCTCTCCCTTACATGCCCTGCTGAAATACTTATAGAATTAAAGAATCATTTAGGTTGGAAAAGACCTCTAAGATCATTGAGTCCAACTTTTAGCCCAGCAACTGCTAAGTCCACCACTTAAACCATGTCCTAAAGTGTTACATCTGCACATCTTTTAAATACCTCCAGGGATGGCGAGTCCTCCACTTCCCTGGGCAGTCCATGCCAGTGCTTGACAACCCTTCGGATGAGGAGTTTTTCCTAGTATCTCATCTAGACCTCCCCTTTTGCAACTTGAAGCCATTTCCTCTTGTCCTGTTCCTTGTTATTTGAGAGAAGAAGCTGAGCATGTGGCTACAGCCTCCTTTCAGGTGCTTGAAGAGAAGAGGAAGGTCTCCCCTGAGCCTCCTTTTCTCCAGACTAAACACCCCCAGCTCCCTCAGCCGCTCCTCATCAGACTTGTGCTCCAGACCCTTCCCCAGCTCCGTTGCCCTTCTCCGGACACGCTCCAGCCCCTCAGTGTCTTTCTTGCAGTGAGGGGCCCAGAACTGCACACAGGATTTGAGGTGTGGCCTCACCAGTACTGAGTACAGGGGGACAATCACTGCCCTGGTCCTGTTGCCACACTATTGGAGACACAGGCCAGGATGCCATTGGCCTCCTTGGCCACCTGGGCACACATTGGCTACTGTTCAGCTGCTGGTGACCAGCACCTCTAAGTCCTTTTCCAGACACTCTGCCTGCCCAAGCCTGCTGGGGTTGTTCTGACACAAGGCCAACAGAAGCTGTGATTCAGGCATACTTTGATACAGCAGAACAACATTTTGCTGAAGGATTTATTAATGTAACACCCTTTATTTGACCTTCACATAGACTTAACTCCCTTAATTCTTTAGAATGATTTTTAAAGCAAGACTGATGTGCAGATAGTGGCAACAAATTCTGCTGTTTGAAAATCACTGAATACACAAATTACATAATACATAAAACCTGAAAATATTTTTAAAAATGATGCAGACTCAAATAATGTGATTTTATTTATACAAAAATGATGAATATCCACAGGAATATTTACAACTTTAAACTGTTTTCAGTTACAAAATAAAAATTCTAGTCTTCCACTTAGTATGATTTAGGACTGCTCCAAATAAAAGCCTATTTGGATGGTAAATAGGGGACAGCAGTTACAGCAAACAAATACACTGAATGTGTCTTTCCAGACATCTCTTTACGTTATGATGTAATAAACATAGTTGAGTAATTGAGTTTCCATGCACAAAATATTTAGTAAAGTGTGTTCCATAGCTGCTCAGTTTGTTTAAAGTCCTTTGGGCACACAGTTTTAAGTTAAAGAGAATTCAAGATCCTAGAAGCTTTAATTTATCCATGAATAAAAATGTTAGAACTAATATTCAATTCTAATGTTCGTCTTACACTCTACTAACCAATCTTAAATTGATTATGAACTATAGATTCTTATAAGAAGAGGTAGCCAGGTGTCTAAAAACTTCTGATCTTGTTTTAGTGTTTAGCCAAATCAAGAAGTGAATATTTTACTTTCGAAGGTAGTGAATCAAAATGGGAGGTGAACTGGAGAAATAGGGTAATTTTGAGAAGCAACCATCTGAAAATGTTTTGAAAATGCCTGTGTTGTGGGTTCTTCATATGACACAAAGCACTAATGCAGCAGAGAGGAGAAGAAATATTCAAACATGTTTACAAAGACCATTTATTTCACACAGAATGTGTCGGCAATATGTATACTACTGTTTATAAGGTTCTGTTCCAATTTATTTCTGTCACAGATTTTTTGATTCATCAACCACTTCTGGAAGAGTCCTCTGATTTTCACAGAACACTTTAAACTATTTTCTCATTCTGCACCAAATCCTCTGGAGGTAGTTTGACACCACATGAGGCAGAACTTGGGCACCTTATTCAGTATGTGTTTTGACTTTTATTGCTCTGTTTTGCAGCAGGGAAAATGTCAAAGCATAAACTGAAATTAAATTAGCTCGCTCCTAGCCAAATTTCTGATTCATTTGCTGCTTCATGACTTGCCATCTTCATTGGTGTGCAGTCCCTATGAAAATATGAAGAAGCTCTTCCCTTTGATACTATAAACTGGAAGAGACACATAACATCTATGTTATATTGGTATCAGTTTTGTTTTGGATACAGTAAAGATCATGTCAGAAATCACCCTGAAGAGATATAGTAATAATTTACTTGGCTTCAGTCAGCAGTTGTTTTTGAAAATCAAGTAAAAGCCCTTTGTATATAAAAGAGAAAAGTATTCATTTAGCACATTCGTATTACAATAAAAAAGAATAAAGGCTTTGACCAGACTTCTACTGCATTTCCAACACTACCTGGTGAGATCACTAGTGTTCCTGAGGGAAGTCAGATCTACAGCCTTAAGTCCCTGATTCATAAGGTACTCTACTGAAATGCTGGAAGTCAATGAAATTTGTTGTATAGTTAATATTAAGCATTTGACTTCCAAGCCCACTATTAACTTTAGAGAAGCTCTTGGAAATTAAGCATCTTCAGAGCTGTGCTAGTATCCTGGACCTGACCTTGAGGTATATTGAGGGAATAAGAGAATTTTGGTTTGCATTTTCATTCTTGGCCTTTTTGTGATGAATATTAACTGTTCTATCATCTCTTTTCTTTCTACTGTGAGGCCACAGAATAGCTATTAACGTGGAATTCAAACTATTAATTAGAAGTTAATTGCTTTTGTTACCACAACTAGCTGGATTCAGGGGACTATGACCGTGTTTCATACAGTAAAATTAACTGACTACACATGCATCGCATTTGACATAAAAATGGCTTCCTTTCATGTAGGTTTCATAGTTCTAGTTCCATTTATGCTATTACAGTGTTAAATTTTTTAAAAAGTTAAATAGAATAAATGCACCAGAATCATCAGTAAGTATTTCCTAATGAGGTATACTGATTATTTTCTTTAAGAAAAAAAACCCCAAACCCAAATACCTAAAGCTGAATTCTGTTTTAAAGCATCAAACAGAACAAATCATATTGTAAACAAAAGGTATTTCAAAGAATGGTATGCATTTTCAATGCCTTCTGCACTAAAAAAGCTCTGTTGTCTTGGTATGGCAATTCCAGTTTAAACATATTATTTAAATATACAATAGTTTTAAAATTTTCAGAGAGGAGGGTGCACACATTTGTTTACTGTTCTTTGAACAATAGTTTATACAGTGTTTCATATTGTCTATAGAACTCATTTGACACAAAGTTTTGAAACAAATAAAATATTTTGTCTTTGATTATCAAAAATGTATTTTTACTCTGCTTTAAATTATTACTGAAAACATAAAAAGATAATACATCCTGCAATTGCTGGAAGATAACTCATTTAGTCTCTTTGGCATCTGTAGTGCTGTAACAGCTCTAGTGCCTTATCCCTGTAATTGCAAAGCGTTTTTTAAAATATTTTTCCCTTCTCTGTTTTTAAATAATTGAACTGTATTTTGTTTTTGTGACACAGAATTTGTTGTACTGTCTTACTGTACTGGTATGCAAGATTTCAACTGCCATTCAAGGAAAGGAGCAGCAATATCATACAACTTCTCATAAAGGAGCTTACATAGTCAACAAAGAACCCAAATCTGTGAAATTCCTATACCAATCTTCTTGCTAAATTGCAAAGTGAACATCAGCAACTCAAGAACCTATACACAAATCATGAGGAACTGTACAATTGCAACAAAGCTGTTTTGTGCCTTGTTTTTTATAAAGCATAAAGTTTATGAATCTGTTGACCAACAATCTGCCATTCTGAGGACACTTTGAACTTCAATGCACAAATAATTCTGCCCATTTAAGTAAACATCGGAATTTAATAAATAACACATTTTGTATCAACACAGAAATACATACAATTCTTTAGAAAAATATTACTTTACACTAAAAATGCAACAACTCCTAATCCTGACAAATATACAATTTTTGTGTAGGTTGTGACGGCAGGATTCTGTTTCCTTGAACAGTTGCTGTAGTCTGTTTTATGACCATCCTTGGACATTTTCCTTTAAACCTGCAGACACGATGATGACACTGCTATAATACAGTGCCTTCTTGAAAAGCTTCTATCCACCTGTTAGAAAATTAAACACTGTTAGGAAGTTGCTGATAAAAGAATAAATCTCATTGCTGTCACTAGCTACAGATTCACACAAGAAGTAACATCATACTCCCACTACCAGTTGGTCTGTGAGTCCAAACACACGAAGCTGGCTGGAGACTTATCGAGTGTTGGTACAAGGCCATACAACAGAAGCTTTTTTCTGTACCTCTCCCACACTGAAGTTACATGCACGAAGAACCGGAGGAGCTAGGAAATCAAATGCTCAAAAAGTAGGCTATGCCAAGGTTCTGCATACCTTTAAAAAACCCCAATACTCCCTTCTCTTACTTCACCGCAAACATGATCTGGGAGGAGTCAGGACACTGCTGTAACTGAGGCAGCCATCTGCATAACCCACATCCTCTGCTTCTGCAGCAGGTAAAAGCCAGGACTGGTGAGGCTGTGGGAGGACGTCACATGGCACATGGAAAGGCAGGGAAGGGCAAAGAGGGCACAGGGGGAAGTCCCCAACAGCTGATCCAAGGCTGGAAATTCAAAGTTAATATTCAGGTACTTTTACTCCCTCTAGCTGTGGTTTCTTTTCCAACTTGGTCAGGAGGGTGATAAACATCTTCAGCTTCTCAAGGACACAAAAATTAAAGTTCCTGAACCACTCCAATGGTACCGGACAACTAATTCAGTTTGCTGAGTGAAGGCTGAACTGTGTGTATGTAAAGTTAAGAGGCCCACATAATGAGCATTTTTTTCCTGAGTGAAAATCTTGGAAGAACTGAATGAGACAAAGACTGCAATTATCTTTATCACAGAAAGTCAAACTGTCTTGGTATTCACAGGGTATCTAAACATTAGTCACAGATGTTGGCTCTTCCTTGCCCTAAGAATTTAATTTTGTAACTGTGTGCATGTTCTTTGAATTCAAGCTTTTGGTATGAACATATTAATCACGTATTAGTGCTCACGCTTGTCTGCACACACAACTCAAACATCTACCTTACTTTTTATTAATATTTTTAGTATTTTCCACTGCCATGTATACATTAAAAACAATTAAAGTGCAATACAAATGCAAAAAAAACCCATTAATAAACAGCCTAAGCATTGAACATAGCACTGGAATTTAAAACCACATTGAAAAGTAAGCATCTGTTAAAATTTATTACTGCACTTAGACAAATACATCAGATATTTCTTTGGTCCTATCAGGAAAAAATAGTGTCCATTGATGCAAACAGGCCAACAGCATGTTTTTATTTTTCCTTTTAATGCTGTCAAAGCAGCATTTACTCTGAAGGTTCAGCATAAATCTCCTAAGGATATTAAATACTTGGAGAAAGCTTGAAATTCAAAGTACTTAATGTTATTCCTAACCTCAGTAAAACACACTATGTCCAATTTCAAGTTTTCTTCTGATGAGAAAAGCCATTGTCTGAGTAGAAAAATAAAACCTATTGAATGCCTTGGGCTTTTTTAGTTTGTTTTATATAGTACAAATGAGGACACAGGGGAAACAACAGGATAGTATCTTAATTAACAAAGAAACATTTATGCACATCTGCACAAAATACTCCCCAAAATCGAATAAAGACTTCCAGGTTTTTTTCTGTAGAGAAGTGTCATTAAGCACATTCTCAGCTGTTCAAAATTTCCAGTTGTCCTGGATACTTTGCTTTTTAGAATGCTCCTATTTTCAGAAAACTAAACCTGCATCCATTTGAATGTTTAAGTACTAATAATGGACTTGTTAGTGCATTAAATCTATTTAATAATGTAAAACTGCAGTGAAACCAGTCAGATAAGATAGGCACATAGGAAAGATAGCTTACATGTATTCCTTCTATGCTCTTTTCTAGTTTACTTTATGAATCATGTAATGAATGTTTTCTACTGGTTAATGACCAAGCTTCCAGGTTATTCTGTATGAAACAGACACAATACATAACTTGATAAATATGAGTCCAAATTCAGACAGGACTTGAAACGAAACAGCTTGTGCAAATATTCTTTGAGTTCAAGCTTTTGGTCTGAGTGCATTAAGCATGCCTAGGTGCTCAAGGGCATTGGCTCACACACTTCAAACCTTGGCCCCCAAGTTTTAGTGTTTGCTTTATTTTTCACTGCCATACATGGATTAAAAATAACTAATATGAACAGGTGAAAATAAAAAAAGGAACATATATATTAATTCTTAAAAACATTTTCTGGATTTCTCCAAAGGCAACATTCAATTTTCACTTGAGTAGACCAGGGTTAGAGGAATGGGCTAGGAAAAAGAAAGATTTCTTATTTTATCTCTGACTTTCTCATTCTCCTACATTCAGTCCTTTGCAGAGGAGAGTCTGCTTCCTTCATTTCAGAAGCCCTAATGAAACCAGAACCTTGTGTTTAAGTAATTTAAAAATTTCATTTACTTATCATATTTATCATTTTATACATATGCTTAATGAATATCAACATTCACCGCTCCTGAATTTTCTAGAAATACATAACAGAAATGAATTCAAATAGTTTCTTACTTTTGAGCTGAATGGGGATCATCTGCCTTGAATATGTAAAATAAAGTGTTTTTGTGCAGTAAATGGAACACTCTAGACTCTGAGTTTTCACCTTTTACTTCACTGACTGTGAATCCAAGTAAAGGCTGGCTCTCTAATGCTGCCACATCCTATGTAACAGGGAAAAAAA
This sequence comes from Melanocharis versteri, assembly GCA_013397845.1. Taxonomy (NCBI): domain Eukaryota; kingdom Metazoa; phylum Chordata; class Aves; order Passeriformes; family Melanocharitidae; genus Melanocharis; species Melanocharis versteri. The sequence goes on along the minus strand of VZTG01005436.1, from coordinate 2,359,270 downwards.
GGAAAAAAGACAAAATCAGAGCTTTTAAGACATACTAAGGCACGCGTTTAGACTTCCTACACCGTACCACTGCAGCAGACAATACAACAAATTGTTATAAATAGACAAGCACAAAATGCCGCTTTTTATATTCTCCATGCATGCGTCAGGGGACAGGAAATAAAACCTCGCAGACTTCAACACCGCTGATCCTCTTTTCATTTCCCTGATAGCATCTACCTTGGCTTTCACTGCATGGTCTCACCACTCTGCCTGGCAAGGGCTTGTTGTATCAACAGATCAGCCACCACCTGGCAACAGACCAGAGGCCCATCAAGCCCAGTGCTCTCTCTTCCAGCAAGCTCAGACGTGAAGTGGGATGCTATTAACTACACTGAGTATGCTAAAAGGAGGAGCTACAGAGGCAACCTGTGTTCTCAAGAACTGAAGTCAAGACCCAGATACTTTGAATGGCTAAACTTATCTCACCTTCTCTTGCAGGAAATTAACAGGATAGGGGAAAACAAGTTTGCTGAGTGTTCACAAACAGTCAACTAGAAAAGACCCTCGTTTATCTCAGTTACTTTTTTTTTTTAATACTCTTGTCTTTTTATTAATGAATACAATACACAGCATTTTTGGAAAGGAAAAAAGGAAGTATTTTTATCCCATGCAAATTCCAAAACAGTGTTTTGTAGCTAGGCAAGGTCCTGCAATGCTTATGAACAGAAGAAAAAAAAATAGCTAAAACCCCCCAAAATTTACATAAACACTGGCACATCAGGTAAGGACTTTGGTAATTGCCTCTACAGTGAAACAAAAGTGTCCTGTGACAGCAGCATTTATTGATATTGGAAAAGAGTCATGTAAGGCTGAGCAATCTGTTTTACTGTCTCAGGTCTTTGTACCACTAATAGGTGATTTCTTTACCATTGATCTTTTTATCACTTGGAACTAATATAAGTAGCTTAAGTGGCCAAGGCAACACTGCATCTTCCCTAAAGACTCTCTAAATAATGTCTCCTGCAATGGCTCACTGAGATGAAAACTAAGGACAGATACTCCTCAGTTTAAGAAAATAGGAAAGAGTTAATTTTGTGATTGCGAGCTGCATACTGAAGCTACTCTGTAAGGTTGATCTCTCAGAGGAGGCGAAGCAAAAGAAAATTTAAGGTGATTGTCACAGACTTTGCTCTTTCTTTACCTCTGCCAAAGTTTCATTTGCAAAGGCCAGAAGAGACACAATGCTCTGAAATAATTTTCTAATTGATGCAAAAGTAATTGTTTTCTACATAATTATTTAAGCTATTTTTAGAACTACTTGGGTTGGGTTTTTTTAGTATTGCCAATGCTGTAGTGGAAATAACATCACAGGTTTTGGACATAATTCAGAAGTTCTAAAATAAAGGTTGGCAGGAACAACCCAAGAACAAATCTGAGCACAAATCAGGAAATAACTAAAGTGGGGGTGGTGTGGAGTAAACAAGGATAATGCTTTACATGACCAGGATAGGTTGGGTCTTACATTTTAAAAGAAAGTGAGGGATAGCAATACCTTAAAACAGATGCTTTGGATATTTTGCTCTTGAAAGCTAGTAGTAAACTATAACAAACAATACAAAAACCTGAGGCCCAAGATCTTTCAGTGCTACAATACATCCATATATGTTACAAAACATTCTAAGAACATTCTAAGATGCAATAAAACTACATCCTCAGCACATGTTGGGATGTGCATACCAGATATACATATATATATATATGTTAGAGATTATTCCACACTGCAGTAGGACTACACATTCTAAACAGAAAAGCAAATGCCATTACATATGATGCATTTCTTTTATATCAAATAACAACTCCAGGCTGAAGACAACTGTTTGATGAGAAGTAAAGAGATTTAGTTTACTTCTTTTGCAAGCATTCAAAATACCTTATGGAACTGCAGAATGAGATAGTTCAAGATGCTTTTATAATGTTGCCTTTGCCACTAGTACACTATGATGCATCCAAACAGATCCCCCTGTATTCAACTGACTCAGAACATACCTACAACTGAGCAATGGTGTGCAGTGCAGAGGTTCTCAAAGCTAGGTCTGGAATCAGAAACGGCATAGCTGTATCAATGTATTATGGTATCAAGCTCACTGGGCCTTTTCAAAGTACTGCATCACAATCAGATCGAGTACTGTAAGGTGACCTAATTTTATAGCTTGTTTCTAGATCATAAGAATAAACAACTTTGTTACAAAGACAGTATTATCATTGGATATTTTATTTCTAGTATGTAGTCTCTTACCTCACTAGCAGCATATGTGTATAGCACCTTATTTTTTATAACAAACCACAAGTGTTTCCATGGTTTCTTACTGCCCTTAGATCTGTGTAGATAGCCACTCATTGTAGAGTCTTCTGTATTTGCTGAAACCTGAAGAGGAAAAACAAAATGAATCAACAAACCCTAAGAGTACAAGTTTTCATGGTATGGCTTTTTTTTTTAAACAGATTTCCAGAGCCCTGCCTGTCAGAGACTCAAATTCTTACCTGATCTCAGGTTAATGCTGCTAACTAACTCAGGTGGATGAAAGAAAAATAGTTTTGACTGCTACTATCTATCTGGTCTGGAAGAGAGGCTTCCAGTCACTGAAGGCTGGAACTTAAGTTGGATACAACAAAGCAAGAGAGCTGAAACACTGAGGACCATGTACAGCTGGAAAACATACATTTCTATATAAGAAGAATCATAGAATCACAGAGTGGTTTGGCTTGGAAGGGACCTTAAAGATCATTTCATTCCAACTCCCGTCATGGGCAGGGACACCTTCCCCTAGAGCCTCAATGGCTCAAATCCTCATCTAGTCTGGTCTTGAACACTTCCAAGAATGGAGAGTCCACAACCTTTTTGGGTAACCTGTTCCAGTTCCTCACCACCCTTATAGTAAAGAATTTCTTCCTAGTATCTAATCTAAACCTCCCCTCCTTCAACTTAGGAAGAGTCCCCCTTGTCCTGTCACTACATGCCCTTGCAAAAAGTCCCTCTCCAGCTTTCTTGTAGGCCCCTCTTGTGGTACTGGAAGGCTGCTCCAAAATCTCCCTGGAGCCTTCTCTTCTCCAGACTGAACAACCTCAAGTCTCTCAGCCTGTTCTATCAGGAGAGGTGCTCCAGCCGACCCTCAACTTAGTAGCCCTCCTCTGGACTCGTTCCAGCAGGTCCATGTCCTTATTATGTTTGGAACCCCAGAGTTGTACTGCAGGTACCAGAGCAGAGCAGAGGGGCAGAATCCCCTTCCTTGCCCTGCTGGCCACACTGCTTTGGATGCAGCCCAGGATACAGTTGGTCTGGGCTGCAAGTGCACATTGCCAAGTCATATTGATCTTTTCATCCACAAACACCCTCAGCTCTTTCTCCTCAAGGCTGGCATCAACCCATTCTCCACTCAGCCTGTATTTGTGTTTGGGATTTCCCTGACAAACATGCAGGACCTCGTGCTTGGCCTTGCTGAATTTTGTGAGGTTCACACAGACCTACCTCTTATGCCTATCCAGGTGCCTCTGGATGGCATCCCTTCCCTCCAGCGTGCCAAGTGCAACACACAGCTTGGTGTCATCAGAAAACCTGCTGAGAAAAATCACTTCCTCCCATTCCCAAGACCTACAGTAACTAGGGTTTCACTCTACCTTTCCTAATCATAAACCAAGAGCTGAGTTGGTGTAGGAGTTTTGTCATTGACTGTTGGTACAGAGGTAAATCACAATTCAGGGAAACACAGGAAAGCAAGAAGGAAATTACAATTTCGACTATATCTTTAAATCACAGTCTCACGGGTGTTTATGCACTTTACACACTGCTTCATAGTTTATATCCTTGCCTATTTAAAACTAAGGCCCAAACCACAGTTAGAGACACGTTTTGACTTTTGATTCTAGATAAGATGGTTAAAAACAGGATTTTTTTTCTACTCTTAATATTGATGATATAATACCAACAAGGCACCACTTTTGACCAATAAAACACTTACTTCTTTGAGGGCTGCAGGAATTTTTTTCTGCTTCCTTCCAGAGGGAATACTTTGTAATACTGTAGACAAGGCACTTGATGGAGATTTATGGTTGAGTGGGGATCCGCTCTTAGGAGTGCACTGGTTATCTAAAATGTACAGGATGAATATATTGATTTCCTGTCACAGATAACTAAACACAGGCAACTCATTCTTGGACTTTTCTTCTTAGAAACAGCTGGCATTTTTATTCAGATTACAGTGTTACAATAATAACACCTAATCACATTGAATTCAGCACTGAATTAATTTTTCAGTGTTATCATCAACACCATGCGTCAGAATCCCCCAAATCACAGTCATACTAAAAAAACCACAAGAAATTTAAAACTAAACAAATTGGTCTTGTTTGTTTTCCAAGTCTGTTTTCTTGGTGTTGAACTGCTTTTGCTCATAAAGAGGGTGAAAATTAAGTCTTAAAAACCACACCAAATTTTTAAAGCTGTCCTCTATGTTGTCTGTACTTTGTCTTTCAATTCTCTACATCTGTTAACTTCTCAGCCTTATTCAATAGGGATGCTCCTCTTCCAGCACACACACACACACACACACACACACACACACACTTCTCGATGCTCCCATCTCCCAGCATGTGGTGTCTTTCTCCACTGCCACAGGCAGTTACTTCATTTCTCTTGGAAGACTTCTGCAACACCTCACTTCTTCAAAACCCCTTTTTCTAGCAACACCCACCACTTTTTTACAGCTACACTTGGAATGAGTATTTTCATAAAGTCTACTTCTAGAGTTGTCCCTGAACTCGGTGAGGCTCTGAAATAAGGAGCAGAGCAGGAGAGCAATGGGATTGCCAGCTGTACTGCACCTGCTCCCCAGCCCTTTTCTCAGCAGCTGCAATTGCCTGCAGCACAGCAGCCTCTAGTGCCCGGCGCAGACACCTGCAGGTGGTTCAGACAACGGCCTTCCCATCGCCACAGGCTCCCACTGTCATTTCCACTGTTATCCATGCTGCTTTCTGCATCCCCATGAGAAATGTCACCCCCAGCATGCTGGGATCCATAGCTTTATTATTTCACTGGGCATCACAGATTTCCTGATACCCTAGAGAGTGGCACTGGAGCCTCTGCCAAGGAAGGGCAGAAAGCTCTTTCAGTCTGCTTACAGCTCATTTGTGTACTTCATACTCGAGTATTTTGACTTAATTCACAGCAAGTCTTGTGAGATGGGACTGGATTCCCACCTCACTGGGAGGTGCTTCCATTGATTTTACATTTGTTTCTGCATAATAATATGAAGTTTCTTCAAAGAGATGTATTAGAGTTTTCTCAGGATGAGGACACTGACCCTGGACCTACTCTCTAAGCAAATGTTATTACCATTAGGGTATCCAGCTGTTGCTTTCCACTAGGCACCACATTCTCTGAAAGTGTTTCAAGGAAAACTGCTCTAGCTGTGGCGTTTTATGTTGAATTCCATGTAGCCAGTATTCAGCAGGTAATGGTCAGGAGTTTGCTTTGAGGACTGAGGTACAGATATGCCAAATTCTTGAATTCCATATGAGCTGAGGCTTGAGAGTGGGTTGAGGCCAGTTTATAGACCTGAAGAGACTTAGCTTCAGAAAGATTAAGGCCTATGTCTCTACAGAGCCCCAGAACTTCGGCCATCTCAGCAGCTTAGCTGGCAGAAATGAAGTTTACAGACATACAAGTTACAGAGTGTAAAAGTACACATGAACCCCCTGGGAGGTCAGGATAAGCTGCAAGGACTCTAATGTACACTTGTGATTAATGAAAAGCAATGTAACACCCATTACCCCAAAAGGAAAGCAGCATAAGCTGCATGTCATTAACACAGGGTACAGGCATATATGTCTGTGGAAAGGAAGAGCCAATGTATTGCAAATTCATTTCCTAGCTTGCTCCACAGAAGTTTGTTTGGCTTGGAATCTCAGATGCCTAACGCTTTTCAGGCACAAGCAGAATTAAGCACTTGAACCCAGCAGTAAAGATGAGGCACAGACATACCATGTTATAAAGGACACAAAAGTAAGACAGACAGTTTGTGAAGATTTTCTTTACCTTGCTTTTGTAGCTCCCTGAAGCAATGGTCACATACTCTTGCTGGCTGGTTTTTCATATAGTCTAAGCCATGTTTGTTTGATGAACAAGCTTGACAGACAATCTGAAAACAGAGAGAAACAGATAAAAGCATTATTGTACATGATGTGCACCTGTAAATCACCAAATACCCAAAGACATTCACTTCAGAACTGTTAAGCCCATAAAAAACTGAAATAAGCACTTCTTTACAGTGCAAATGTTATAAGATATTGGCTTTTTCCTGTGTTTTTATGTTCAACATGCTGTCCTTTCCTCATCTAAATGATAAAAATTTAAATATTAAAAAAAATCAGTGAATTATGAGTCAATAAGCCAACATTAATGATCCATTAAAAACAGAACAAGCCTACAGGGTTACTGAACTGTTTCAATCATAAATTTTTTGAAGTAGCTAAAAAGCCATTGCTCTCTTGATATCTTTACAACACAGATGTCTCAACTGCATTGCATTCTAATTTTGTATTCTCACTGAATTAAAACAAGAAAGATAAAGTTTATTAGATATAGCTTTCATAAGTGTAAAATATAAAAGAAGGTTGGTACTAACTTAAAATCAAAAATCATTATTTATCTTATGAAAATTAGTGAGGAAGATATTTCTTCATTTCAGATAGTATTTGTGGGTATTATGGAATTGCAAAAGCAACCATAAATAGCACTCCAGAATGCAAAATAAATAACATGTAGCATGTTGAAGGTTGAATACTGGTCTGTCATAACACCTGTCCAAAAAGCCCAAAGCCCAGCCCCCAAACCACCAACCTGAACATGTTGGTTCTAACCCACATAATTGTGTCATAGTACAGTGTTGCTTAGAAGAGTAGTTGGAGTGATGAGGCTCCACCTGAATGTCACACAAGGAACCCGAATGACTGACAGAAAAGGTAACCACAAAATCACCCAACCTTTCCACATGCCCTGCAGTGGTGCCTTCTCCATGTCAGCGTGAATTCACTCGTACAGATCATGCACATCGTGGCTCTCGTGTCAGGGATCCAGATGGGAGCCTTTGATCCCAGAGGACTATCTTCTTCCTGTTTCTCTGGATCTGCCTGAGAGAACATAGGCACAAAATCGTTGCATTCAGTGAGGAGAAATAAGACTAGTATTCATCAGTGATTATAGGATAATGCTAATGGTGTTGGAAAGCCTTCTCTGATAAATTGTCATGGTCTTAAATGTTATCTACTATTTCATCAGTGACCCTTATAATGCAAGCCTGACAACAGAGATGCATTTAATGACTTTCAAGCTTTACCAGCCTACTTGGATCAATAGCTGCTTTATTTTAAAATCTTTTCATTTCATCTTTCTGTGCACAAGACTACAAAGAGAACTGTGAAAGCTGATTTGGGTTTTTTTGAAGAAAATAATTTTGAATTTATATAGTAGATAACATCATTAAATATTCTGTTCTACCATCTGTTCAATTATTCACCATCCTGCTTTATGATTTGTCATGGAATACCTCTTGTTTCTCTAAACACCTGTAAGGAAACTTTATATTCAAAAAGGGAATAAACCAACAATAACGGTGTGATATACCTCTTCAAGACTTTTGCTCGGATTAAATGTGATTCTCTTTTTTGTATATTCTTCGATTGACTTCGAGATAGCTTCTAACCACTCATCTCTTTCTGTAGCAGAGCTGTTGGAGTAAAAAACCCACAGCTTGGTAAAAATTTAAATATTTTTAAAACTAAGAAGCGTTGATTAGAATTCCACTAGCTTTATTGCACATTGGAGTAACTCTCTTGAAATTTCAGTTCATAGACCATCTACAACTCCTACTGGAAGTGGCATTATTTTTTAACCTTTGGCATGGTGTTAGTTATTTATGTTGACTAATACTAAAAAAGATTTCTGTGTCTGTTGTTGTCATGTGGATTCCCTCCTCACAAAATCCCTGTGATTCTTTCAAGCCTTGTTTGTCATTGCTTCCCCCTCCTCCCTGGACCCTTGAATAGCCTGAATAATACTTGTTTAAATGCTCCCAGAACAAAGGCATGGGCCTTCCATTTTGCAGGCAACCTGGAATTTCAACAAGCCCTTTTTCTCCCCACTTCCTTCTGTCTCAGAGTGCAGTTTGTTATACCCAACCCTGTGAAACTCCAAGCTTCTGTCAGATAAAAACACACTGACTCTTCTCCTGCCTTGTGGTCCTAACTATTTGCTCCTACCAGGTCATGCGACTTTCAAAGAATTATTTTTTTCCCAAAATGTTTCAATTGGATGAGCTAACTCAAAGAGATAAACAGATAAGCTTAGTCCATCCCTTTATCCCACAGCTGGTGGATCACTAATGAAGTGCAAAGAAAGCATTAGGCTGAAGTGGCAGGGCACAAGGAGCAGAGAGCACAAGGAGTACCTGGCACAGCAGGACCCTGCAGCTATACTGGATTATGTACCGTGCCAAAGCACGTCCTCTGCCCATGAGCACAACACCGTTTTCATAAATCTGTGCTGTTCCTGCTGCAAAGGGCAGCCTACTATCCTTTCTCTCAGCCACTAGCTCTTATTTTCACTCTTGTGCCAGAACACACACAGCTATGCAGCAGGCTGGATTGGGAAACAAACCCGTATTAAAGCAAGCCATCTATCTGCCCTTCCTCTGGATCAATTTACCGACTACGTTCATCACACAGCTGAACAACTACTTGCGCCAGCAACACAGAGAAGGCTCTGAGGAAGGATGAAGCAGTTTTGTGGCAGAGGAACAGCTAGACTGTTTAAGATGCCATGCCAGCTTAAAAAGGGCTTCTAAAATTTAAATGAGAATACACTCCCACCATTTTTTCTATTCCCCACTTTTCGATTGGTATCAAATAAATTAATTTGTTTAAACCAAGGAATTGAACACAAATATATAGAAAGAAAAGTTAGGGAAGAGGAAAGCAGTGACTTACACAAATGAGGTGTCTAACACCAGTTATTATTTAATGGTTTTGTAGGTGAATTTGGAGGCTTTTATCATCTTTGGACCTTTAAGGAAAATACTTTGAATGAGGGGTTTGAACAGGATGAAACTGAGTGCTATACAGAATCTGAGAGGACAAATCTGGTAAGGTAAACACACAGGAAGCCTGTGAGGCACAAGCCAAAAAAAAAATCTAGCACACAAAGCAACAAAATCAGAACAAAAGGAGAGGAAATAAGATACATGCAAGGGCAAAGCAATGCGTTAGTGTCTGTCCCAATATCTCACATTCTGAGTGGAACATTTTTTTCAGTCTATTTACCTTTGCTTCCTCATCCGGAAAGAACAACTGGTCTGCATTAACTACGTAATATTCATAACTCTAATCAACTCCTTTGGCTTTTTCAAAATCTGGTTACATTTAATTAGATTCCTGTAACTGTATTAGTTAATTAAATTTAAAGTTGGCACAGGTTTTGGAGATTACGCACCACCACCCCCGGATCATGTGAGGACTGCTCTGTATAGAGTGGCTTGCACAGGCTTACACCCTAATATTTCACTAGAAGCCTCGTGCTTGGTAGGTTTGCTAGTGGTAGCCTTTAGGATTGTTTACAATCCTTCAGTATATAAGAGCAAAGGTGGTGCCACTGGCAACACAACTGATGTAATGGTTTGCTGCAGCAAAATCGACAGTTTCTTCTGCTGTCACTCCAGCCCTCCCCCACAGCTGCCCAGCCCTACTGCCTCCCCTGCTGCAGGTCCAGTATTTGTTGCATCCTCCCAAAAGTGATTTTGTTTACTAAAATTGCAGAGTTTTCTTGGGTTTTTTAAACATCATTATTTTTATTTAAGATTTAACATAACAGTATAAAGCTTCAAACGGACTACAGAGAACCGCAGCAATTGCTGCTACTGGCAAATGCGTGTGCTGGGGGCACACATCCAGCTGCTCAGCCGAGCTAAACAGCTCAGAGGCCCCAGGAGGGCGCTCCGAAGCACGTCCCTCTTGCTTCCAGGATCAGAGCCTCAGGGCACCTCTCCCGGCTGAGCCAGCCGTGCCCGACTATCCTTAGGTAGCACAGGAGGAGATGCAGCTCTGTCTGCCTGGAGTAGCCCTTCACCAGCCTTACTGAGGGGCCAGACCACGTCAGGCTGGCACGACTGTTGTTGCCAGGACCAAAGCTTTACTTCTGTAGAGTGCTGCATCATGCAGATGCACTAACTTGTTTTTCTGATGAAGAGATTTCTAGTACAATACTGCATTGTACTATGAAAAACAATTCACATTCCTACAGATATCCCAGGAAAACTGAAACCTCAACCCAGACAAGATAAAGCAGAATACTAATGCAGTCAGTAAAACTAAACCTGAAGTGACAAAGGCTCTTGTCTAGGCATTAATCTGTATTTCTGTTATTAACTGGCCTACTTTTTATTACTAGCAATTTTTCACCAGCTTAATTTTTCACTTCCCTGTCCCTGCTCCCAGGATCATTTCAGAATCTCTTCTTCAGTGTATACTCTACCTAATGCTTATTATTTGAAAAAAACCCATGAAAGTGAAATTAGTCTCCAGTGTCTTAAAGACTAATTTGAATAGTTTTGAAATTAAGATTTATTTATTTATTTTTACCATATAGGATCTGATAAGCTGTTAGAATGAGGCATTATTCAAAGGAAGATGCAGCCTGGGTCGACAAGATACAAATTCTCTTCACATTTAGAACATTTCTCAATAGGAACAACATAGTTAATTGGGAAAAATATATGCAAGCACCTGTTGCTGGTAGTGTTTTTCAATTACTTCCCTCCTACCCCACAACAGGCCCAGTTCTGGTGACAGACAGAAAACAATCTGAAAACTGTCATTTACATCTGGAGCCTCCAGCACCTCCTTCCTGCCACGCAAGTGCAACCTCTCTCTGTCACTGTTGTGTAACTTAGGGCCCTTGCACACGCATGGCTCCCAGCACATATAAAAATAACAGAGCTGAATGCTCCCCAAAGATGCAACATCAACAACACTAAAACAAAAAAAGCAAATTGTAGCAGCCTTAGTTGGTAATATGAGGGTAGTTCCAGCAATTTCAAGGTTAAGACAAAAGCATGTCACAAACTATGCCAAATTTGATGAGAATGTTATATATAGGGGTTTTCCCCTATGGAACAGCACACCTTTCCCAGGAGTTGCTTTTAATCTACCACCTAATCAGTTAATCAAACAGACTAGTCTATCCGGTTTCATGGAAAATAGGTAGCTTGTATGTACGGATGATAATATTTTCAGAAGTTCCAATCATTTTTTTACAATTTTTTAAAACAACTGAATTAAAAGTGAAACACTGTTTCAAGTCAAGCAGAGATAAATCCACATTGCCTATTGCGACCCCCTGAATGCCTTCACATGTCTGTGTAATATCCAGTCACCAAGGCACCTAAGCAGCACAGAGCTGTTCATATTACACTGGAGCAGAATCATACCCTAAACTGTGAAATGCACTTTTTTCCCCCCAGTGTGCAGAAGACCTATAAGAAGCATTTAAATTTGTTGAAGAAATATAGAATTACCCATTTCAAGTGTGTTGTTATAAATAACTACTGCTCTGACAATTGAGCTACTTCCTTTGGCTTCTTTGACAATGTTAACCTTGGTCTACCCCTCAGCTACAGATACTGCTATCTTTGTGCATTCTCATGTCAGTATTTACAAGGTCACACAAAAAGCAGCAGTCTGCTCTTGCTCAGCTTTGCTAAATAAAAGAGAAAACATGTCTTTCTTCATTGGTATCAGCACTGTCACAAATGTCAGAACATATAAAACTTCAACTCAAGCACCGTAAAAACAACAATCCACAAACCTAGCCCTTTGCTAAAGGCATCTCAGTGAAGGTGACCAGAGCTGCCTGAGCTTAGTGACCATACATCCATTTGCTGTTACTTAGAGAATCTGGTAACAATAGAGCATATCAGTAATTTTAGAAGAACAAAAAAAAACTGAAAAGCAAAGCTGAAAATGAATTAAATTGAAACCCTCTCAAGGAAAGGCAGTGCAAGGGTAATATTTCAATTTACTTGAAGTTTCTGAAGGTGTAGCTAAGGTGAAAAAGAGGAACCAAACAATGGTTTTATTCACTCTGATTTACTGATTCCCTCTATTCTGTAATCGCTCTAGCCAAGGGTAACTTTTCACTACATTAAGTGCAAAACAAACTCTAAAAACCTTGTGCAGCCTGTTCGAAAAAACATCGTTTTAAAATTATTGTTCATTTGAAAGACTTACCTCGCTGAAAGAATGAAGGATCTCTCTACGCTTTCAATATTCAGTTCATTCTGATATGCTTCCTGGGTTGGCTTCTTAACCTTCAGCCGAGAGAGAAAACTTCACATTCAAACGGAAATGGTACTTTTGTCATTGCTTTAATTTTCATTCCTGTAAAATCTCTTACATTTTTATTGCAGAAGGGGTACACTGGAGAGAAAACACTCAGAAGCAGGAAATCATGTACCAGCCCAGAGGGCCCAGCTACACTAAGATTACCTGCAGCCCATCCTTTTTTATTTCACTGGCCCTCATACAAACACTGGAGATGTACCAGGGGAATGAAGCTCAAGAGCTGTCAGACACCTTCCACACAGACCCAGGCATGTTGTCCCCTGTGCACCTCCTGCAACTGGGCAAAAAAAAGCACTGCTGCTGCTGCTGCAGGATGAGATGCAGCCCACTGGTGTACCCCAGAGCGGGCAAGGGCTGCACTGCCCTGTTGATCCTTCTGAGCTATCAAATTTCAAACATAAGGGGGCTTAAAACTCAAGAGTGGGTCTGAGCCAACACAAGACATCTGCTGGCAAAAGAGATTTTGTAGCTCTGCCTGCAAAACTTTGGACCTGAGTGCCAGATCTGCACTGCAACTGGGCTTGGTGATTTTTTCTGACAGGACTGGAGACAATGATTCCCAAAGCAATGATTTGTTGTTCCCATTAACTGTCATGTCAGTGACTGAGTCATTATATGGCATGCATGTCCCTTAGCATTAGCCAGAGGGGCCCAGGGCTTAACTCTGATGCTTTTCATGAGGGCTCAGGAAGAAAAGCCCTATCTTCCCTCACAGTTAGCAAATCTCTATAAACCACAGAGAACTGATCCACCAGGATCTTATCAGGCAAAGATGCCTAATCTCTGGGTGTGAGCAATAAAAAGCAGTTAAAAGGCAAAAGTGAGGCAGTCTAAACAAAATACAATACAAAAAAATAAGCTGGCAGACTATTTCAGAGTAGGACAACATTGAGTGAAATGCAGCCAAGATGATCCTGTAGCAACAGAATATTTAGGGAAACCTGGATAGCAATCCCACAGGCCACATTGTGCAAAAAACGTTAAGCCTGTAGGATTGTTCTGGATCATAAGCATATTTAGTATCTCTTACCAAAAGTAAACACAGTTGCGTTTTCAAAACTGAAGGCCTGAGTTTAGGTAGATTTGGAGAAAGGCTCACTTTAACAAGTGACTCACCTTCATTCCGGCCAACGACAGCATGTTGTTGAGTTTATACATCCCTGACTGAACTGGAGTAGTATACAACAGGGCATCATTGAACTGTAATACAGAACGTTTTTTAATGACTAAAGTTCGTTAAAAGACAGATAATTTCAGATGCATTTTACTGGAAATAGAGAACTCCTACAGCACTGAGACAACTGTCCAGAAGGGCATCCTCTACTTCCTATTATTCCCCTTAGAATCCAAGAAACATTTTCATGTATGAATTTAGATAACAATAGGTATCTATTTATATCCTCCTTGTGTAAATATACGTTTGGCACATGAGTAAACAGTGCACGGATGTCAAAGAACAGGCTGTCAAAAGGGACAAAAATGTTTCTTGTGTACACAGGTATATAATATAGCAAACTACTTTAAAAGGATATTAGAACTAACCATTCAAACAAATCAAAGCAATCCAGAAACTAGGAGATAGCAGAATGGATTAGCAATTTATAAGGACAAACTTAACCATACCTTGTGAATTTTACCAGTTTAAAGTGCATCTACTGTTTATTTCCTGTTCTATCAGACTCGGATTCATTCAGTTCACTTTCTGAACAGTTACTAAGATTTTTTTATTTTTTGTGCTGTTCAGCACATGGATCCAAACTTCATTTACTGCACATAAACAAATACCAAAACCTGACGTGTCTCGTAAGTTTTTGCTATGCGATTCTTTGCAAAATAACCAAATGTTTCAGGAGCCTTACTAAATCTTCACAACATGATAAACAGAAAAATCACTGTGTCTAAGGGTATGAATGCTAGCCTGTACCATTTGCATCTAAAAACAAAAACCCAAACCAAACTCCTTGCCCCATAAAACAAAATAGAGAAAATCCAAGATAAAGACACTGAAATTAGCAATATCTGGTTTGTGAAGCTTGAGATAGCACCACATTTTTGAGAGTATTTCCGTAACTGATATCATACATACTCCAGGACTGCCTAGGGAAGTATTTCTTCATATTAGGGTAACTACAAGACAGAATTCAGCCAGGACTGTGGACCAATAATGCCATAAATTACAGGATAACAGCTGCTTTACTGTCTACACAGAAGAGATAAACAAGAGCTTCAAGTGGAAACAGAAACTTCAGAGATGCACAGAAGTTTCAAAACAAAGCAGTAGCAGAGACAGGAAGAGAACCCAGTACTTAACTTCCACCCAGTGCTCTGCTCAGGATGCACATGGGCTCCTGCAAGGGGAAGGAGAGAGGAGGAGGGAGACGGGAGGAAGGAAAGGAGGGAGGGAAGGGTGCAGTAGCAGTAACAAGATTTCTAGGTTTTAAGATATGGTACAGCTAAGAGGGTGGAGTAACTGTGTTGCCTTCCACAGTACCACAGATAATGTGCTCTCATGAAAACTCTCAGATTTTAAATGAGCATTGTTCAAAATAGTACACTTTAGTGAGAAATGGTTTTCCATTAAAATTAGTGCATATGCCACATAATAAATATATTATCTATATTTAGATAATATCTCTAAATTAGAACTGACTGAATAGAACAGCAATAATTAATAATTTCTTCTATTACCTGCAGTTATTAGTTATGTTTGCAGTGTAATGTTTTAACCACTTAAAAGTACACTAGTGTAAGGCACATAGCAACATACACAGCATCTTACCAGAAAAAACATTCGTGGCTGCATGACCTTCCGTGACAGCTTCATCAGTGTTCCCTCTTTCAAAAAGACCTAGTAAATTAGAACAAGAAATGCAAAACTTAGCTTTTTAGGGCACAAGCCATGCAAATGAGCTGACTTATTAAAAACTATTATCATGATTATGATTATTATTACTACACTAGAAGTGCTGCACAAGTTTTGGGATTTAAGGTTCCCTTTCTGAGAAAAGCTGTTTATCCTTAGGTTTCTCTAAACGTGAGTGTGGATGACTGCATTACAGTTTTCCATGCTGCACTTGAAGCCATGACAAATACAAGGTTAAGCTTGAGGACAAAAACCTGCCTGCAAGATCTGGCAAGGACTAATAGTCTAAAAATTCTACATTTCCATCAGATAAATGTCAAAACCCCCCCCTCCACATATGGAGAGGCAGTATTCATTTGACTGTTAGAACCTAATAATGAAGCAATGGACCAATTTTCTTCTTGGTATACTCCAGCGACAGTCTTTGCTTGCATATCATCTTCACTTTCACTGCAATCTGCTGAATGCCATGTGGGGCACCTACCCTTCCTGGCTGTACGATCTCATGGTGTCCATTTAAACTGTATTGGATCTGCATGAGCTTCTGAAAGTTATCCTATGGGAGAAAAAAAGCAGAAGGTAAGTACTTGCCCTTGCATTCATGACTTTTTTTAAGGAAAAATAAAGAGAGAGAGAGAGAGAGAGAGAAAGAAAGCTTTAATCAACCAGCTTCATAAGGCAAAATACTTACTCCCTGCTTCATGATGTCATTGGCATGGTTCGCAACTTCTATGACAACAGCTAAAGCATCTGAAACATGAAGGAATGGTGTTTTGGTTATACAGACCAGTTAGCATTGGTATAATGTAAAGCACAGATACCACACTGCATTTCCACATCATTCCAAGATTAAAGGACCTTATTGTACAGTCACTGCATTCAGAAGCACTTCCCATAAATCCCAGAGTCTCTGGATCATGGTTTAATAAGTATGCCCAAGCAAGTCATTGCTTCCACCAACAGTGTCCGTTATTTCTTACAGCTACTCAAAACAGTCCACAGGCAAAATTAAATTCCAGTTTCTCACACAACAAATTACTTACTCTATTTACAGCAGAAAAGTTAACAACATTTAAACAGAGACTGTGTAGGGACTAAGTTTTTGCCATTTTACCCAAATGCCATCAGAGCCAGTCACAGAAGACTACCTAGAAAAATTGTATAAATATTTGCCATTTCTTTCTTCTTCCTTTAGTTTTGCTGCACCTCAAGATAACAGTAAAGTTCAAACTTCTAAATTTTAAGCTTGTCATACCAGAAGGAAAAAAAAACCTCTGGAAAAAAGGTTACTGAATATGTGCAATTTTATTAAGTACTGATACTTAATAACCAGAAAATCAGCTGTAATATATGCTAAGGTGTAAGTGCAAAAAGCAGTTTTATAAAATGATTATGTGAACACAGTGAGTGTTCAGCCCAAAGATCCATCCCATACAAGGATCTTATCCAAAACCCTGTAATTTACTTAAGCACCTACTTAACTGAAAGCTAGAACAATTGTTCTGATAAAATGTAGTCTCTAAAGCATTTAGCACCTTCTGAGTAACTGAATTACAGTCAAGCACTTCAAAGAAAGCAATGTATTTGGTTAAAAGTCCACAGAGAAGCCTAACAAACCAGGTAAAACCAAAGCCTTGAGGTTTTTTCCTAGATAATCATTAGAGTACTGTAGTATGATTAGTACTGTAGAATGCATATACTTCTCTAATTGTTGAGTCATATTCAGAAAGAAAGTATGTTAAAAGATAGAGCTTTCTGAACTGAAAGGTTCAGAAGATCATGAAGCCATAGAAGGAACTAAACAGGAACAAAAAGCTTCTCCTAAGCCAATCGAAGGAGAATTTTTGTAAAAGACTGTCCCGAACCAAGGCGATGCAAGCGCAGAGCCAAACAGCTGAAGTACATAGCACATATCAAGCATTTGATCAAAACTTAAGTTTAGATATAGATGTCATGGTACCAAGCAAGCCTACCGAAAAATAGCTGGTGGTCTCTTACTAGGAAATGTTAGAGCTGCTTGAGGCAAAACACTCCTCAGCTCCCACTCTCGTGAAAGAAGATGAAGGGAAATTTAGCTAAATTCACAAAGATAGGAATGAGTACCTGATTCTCTCTGTTATACTTTCCTTCATCTCTCAGTTACTGTATTTATTAAAACCTTAAAATTTCATTCATTGACTTCAAGAAAGATTGAAGAATTTTAGAGAAAATTTTTAAATTTGCTGGCTGTTGAAGGGAAAGTTCCAGGATCTCAGGACTACTTATACAGCCAAGACTAAATTAATCTAAACAACAACATAAAATAATCTATAGGGTTAAAGCCCATAAACAAAGTGCTTTTTGGCAGGGAAGGGCATTCCACTTACACCACTTAGCTGAAGTAAAGTATTCAAATGAAGGTCAGCAAGAATTGTGCTATTTGGTTTTTCTTCCAAGAGTACCAATCACAACCAAATCTAGTCTCCCTCCACTCCTTCCCCTCACGCCCAGCCCCTGCAGTGGAATTAAACAACTAAGCAAAGTCAGAACTAAGTTAAGCTTAATTATTACAAGAAAGATCTTGGTGAGTAAATGTGGACACTGAAAGCTTGGTGGCAGCGAGATTTTTCAGTATCTGCCTGTGTCCGTGAGCATTCTCACTTTCTCACGGAGCTAGCTGCAAAACAGCTAGCGAGCTTTTGTAAATAATTCTTCTATCTTGCACCTGTGAGGTGTTTTTGCAGTTTGTTATTGTCAGTCTGAAGGACTGTTTAGGAAATGTGTGTTTTTAGGATCTAGCCAATAACCTGGGGGGTGATTAACGAAGATCCAATTACTTTCTATAACCTAGGGTATAAAACCCTTCTGTATATAAATAAATAAAGGCATTTCTCTCTAGTTACTCCTGAGTTCGTATCTCTCCTTCCTCCCCGGGCCGTGTCCGTCATTGCGACAAGTAAAGATTAGATTTTCTTTTCTTACCCAGGTTCTAAGATGGACTACCAAATATGTCCAATGTCAAATTAACACTTACTTGTTGTTATAACTTAGCTTCAGCTTCTATCTTTGATGTAAGAAGGGAGAGAAAAACACTGTGAAAGATATAACTACAAAAAACAGAGGAGCTGAAGAAACTACACAAAAATGTGAAGTATATATTTAGGTTGCTCTCTTTTCAAGTGGTCAACTATTTAATATACAATGCAAGTATTATTTTGTTCATAGCCATAAGAAGTACAAGATGAACTTTTCTATCTCTTGAAGAGCCACCAGTTAAAATATTTTTGGCTTGTATCTTCAACAGACTCTAATATGTCTAAATGTCCTAAGAAATATATTTACTCATATATTTCATGGTATTGTACCAGCAGACAAAGCAAACTTGGCTCAGTACATTGAAGGCATTCATTTACTGAAGTTCAATCAACTACATCTGCACAACCCTTCTAAAGGTAATGGGCTTGCACAAATGTGACAGGATCTCATGCAAATGAAATTGAAACATTGACTGGGAGCATTTTTTGTACTGCTGAGGCACATTCTGAAGGAGGAAACAGCCTGAATCTGCCTTGCATTGATACGCTCGAGTTAAACCACCTTAATCCTGTTAAAGGTCTACAGTAGCAAGGGACTGCCTCTTTCAATGGCATTGCCCAAAATATCCGTTTGAACTGCCTGTGGAACTTCACTCTTATCTCTTGGTTTCAACTCAAGGGTGAGCCGATATGACTGCCAGCTCCAAACATTTTTGAAACACAAGCTTGCAACCTTTTAGTATCTCTGGTAAGAAACTTAGAACTAAAAAGAAAACATTTCTGACTTAAAATTTTGCATGCATTTAAAATCTGGAAACGTTGGTACATGAGCTGTTATTTCTTTAAACAGACATTTACCTTTAGTATCCCTATAGTCTGCAGATTCTTCTAAAAGATTCTTTAAATAATCTGTATAAAGAAAAAAAAATAGAGATAGTTTTGTTAAATAAATAAACAATACCAGAAAGTAGTAAACCCCACCTTTTTCCTGGAAATCTGCTGATCATATCTACTACTTAATCTACAAAGATCTACTACTTCATCTTTTACATTTGTCGAAGTAATAATAAAGTGAAAATAGCATTTCCATAATGAAATTATATCAGCAAAGAGATAGGTTACTGAAACAGTGGTCTTCTCCAGTGAAAAATGATATATTGTATACATTATGCCAGAAAAAACCAAGCAAGTGAAAAATTAGTACCTACTTGCAATCATTTACATTTAAGCTGATGCAAAAACTTTTGAAGATTATAGGTATTTGTCTGAGCACCTAAACTAGTCTATAGGAGCTAATAAAAAAAATAGTCCTTCACAGAAGAGCTGATTATTATTAATATTTTTCAGTAATAAAAATAGTTTACTTCCCTCAATGTTCAAATAGGCATTTTCTGTTTTCAATGATACATGTAGTTCAACCACGAGATGGCACCCTCGATCCATTAAAGTCTTGGTAGCTTTAAAATCTATTTTACTTTGCTAAAATAACTCCAAATGTACGACTATACAAGAAGACATTCCCCTCGATTTTCCATTCCCTGATTGAGTGTCTAGTTTATCAAAAAGTGCAATACCCTGTCAAAAATTAATATATATCCTCAGTAAACATCAAGCATCTATTATTCTCTGTAAGCTACAACTTTGAACTCCTTAGAATGAAAAGAAACCAAAACAGAAACATTCCAAGAGATATACATTAGATTGATAAAAACAACAAATACTGATTTATAGTTACCTTTTAAATGAAATATTAAGATTCTGGCAGATCTAATGAAAACTAATTACATGTAATGTAGCAAGCATTCAATTTCAGCTTCTCAGTTGTACAAATTTCATGTAGGAGTAAAATAATTCAACTCCCATATGCTTGCCCTACCCAACTTCATTCTTTCATTTAAAAAGGATCAGGAGCCAATTGTTCCTGCCTTCATAAGATGTCTTGCTTCATGAGTGCCCCTCAGAGACCATTCAGTGTATTGTAATCTTTTCCTTATGCACAAAATTAAAAGGGAATTATGAAACATGTTTCTGCAGTAGAATTGCTGCGAAGAGTGAGAGAGAGAACTTGTCAGAGTTAATGAAAGCATTGAGAAAAACAGAACTACAGGAAGAGAAACATTTGGCACTGACATTTTATTGTTTGGCAGAGACCTAAGGGAGGATCCAAGGGAGAAGCATGAAGAGCAGGTTGGGGTACAGGAAGAGGAACCGGCTGGGAGGCAGGGAGGGAGCTCTGGGAAGCATGATTGGCTGGGCCATGGGAACACACACAGCTTTCTGCTCTCCTCCAAGTTCTGCCTGATCATTAGCAGGCCCTGATTAACATGTGATCTTTTAAGACAAGTCTGACATGGCACCAAAACTTCTGCTGCTGTACTCCATCAGTATTGCATCCTTCATGTCCCTCAAAATCTTGTGCTGTAGTCGCTACCAGCCATTCCAATGCAATATTTAGGTGGACATATATTCAATTTTAAAAAAAGTTAATCTTGCTTTGCCTTGGGTTATGCTGGTAAGAGGCTCATATGAGGAGGAAAAAAAAAAATTTAACAGGAGGTATTTTGAAAGGAACTGAGAAGAATTCACACTGGGTTTAATTTGGTTTAACCTGGAGGAACCTGTCACAGATACGGCACCAGTTGCTCTCTCCTGCCCTGCCTGCAGACAGGTGGTCTCTCAAGCTGGAGCTGTGCCATGTTGCTGAGGCAGAGCACCCTTTGGACTCCACAACTAAGCCAACAAATTAAAGCTTTACAATTGCAACTTGACGTTCATTGGGGCCAGCATAAAAGACTCCAGCGGGAATCTCACAACATAAAAAATGAGTCTCTACAGCTTATACAGAAATAAGGCTCCCAAACCACACACTCACCTCTACAGGCTGGGAACAAGAGGTAAGGTGGGTATAATTTCCTCATCTGCAAATGTACAGCTGGCACTCTAAGACACTGTCCCTGGTACATGAAGACACCCAATTTAACATCCAAAGTAATCGCAGTGGAAACATAAAACCAGAGACCCAAGATGGGAACTAATTATTTCTTGGCATATTCATGCTTTATGACATGTTTCCCAAAACACCACCACTCAAACCCATTTTTGGATGGGTATTTTCTAGCATTTTAAATTATATAATCAGTGAATAGAAAAGGGAAAATCGAGATTTTAACATAACTGCATTCATTTAAAATTCTGTATTTAAAACAGAAGGCAGCCTTTGTCTTACAAAACTGGAGCAGCCAATAAAACTTAAAACTGTAAAATCCTGAAAGTGATAAATAGATAATTTTCATCTTAGTACTCTCTTTCTCTGGTAAGTGAACCCCAGTTCACAGCTAAAATTCAGCTTCAGAGAAGCATCAGAACAGATATTTTTAGTCTCTTCTGTGAATACATACTGGAAATTCTGTGCTTACAACAGCTTTCTGGATGTACTGGCATAAACTATACAGACAAGCTGACTTCACAGACATGAAAAATGTTGCAGTAAAAATTTTTGCAGGAATATTCCTAGATGAAATAAATACAGAAGTCAGATATTAAGGTGAAATGGCATCTAATGTCTTTGCAAAAAAAAAAAAAATTCCCCTCTGAAATGTGCTTTCATTGTTCAGGCTAGAAAGACCTTAAGCATACCTTCAGAAATTCTTAATTCCACTGGATACCCCAAAACACAGCAAAAATCAACATAAAAGCACACTAGTACTGTTTTTGTGATGAAAATTTCCTTATGCCTACTGATAGCAGCCCCTCATTCTCTCTTCCCACTTGCTGGGGGCAGTGGCTATCACTTCTTCTGCTTAAAATTATCTTCTGCGTCATTAACTACTTTTTGACTTGGGTTGTCTAATGTAATGAATTTAAACTCAAAGCAATTGTTCCACAACGTGTAATTGGCCTTGAGTCTGACAACTCTATTTCCAACCTGCAAAGCTGCAGAGTGCAAAAAGGCTTATTTTTCATCCCACTCAGCCTCCCCTCACTATAACCCAGTTAAGGATAATAAAAGACACTCTCTGCCAACCTTATGTTGTGAAAAAGAGGAGAGAGGCTTATCCTACGACAATCAAGAGCCTGTTCATATCACACAGTCTCAAGTCATCTACTCAAATCAGAGGGTTTTGAGAGAAAAGAATCACCTCTCCTTCATTTCTCTTAGAAATTGGAGGCCTCTGATTAACCTCCACCATAACCTATCTTATACTTCCTGTATGGAGCTCAGGGTCAGTATGTGAAGAAGTGGAAGTCCACTTACTGGACTGGAGAAGCTGTGTAATTAAACAGAAACACTGCTGAGCTGTGCCTCTCCTTCGCTGATTTATGAGTCCACCTGCTCCTGCTTTTGTTAGCACAAAAGTAACTCCACTTCAAAGCACAGCAACAATCTTGTGATGTGACTGAGTAGCAGCAGGTTACCAGTACAAAGCTGTCCCACTGACACAGAACATCTAAATAGGAAGAAATCCCTGCTGACTCAGGCCTGACAGCTTCGTTTCCTGGATTATTTTCATTCCGCTGCTCTCGCCCTCCTCCCCACAGATCCCTCCTGTCTCTGGCCTGGGCAGCTGCTCCATCACCACATCCCACCCACTGCAACAAAAGATACAAGTGTTTTGCATGTCCTCCAGGTGTTCATATAGCACAAGTTTATAGAGGCATAGCTCAATATTACACAGAGCTGTTGGAAGGTAACTAAGCAGGTGGGTCATCCACATTGACATGGAAGAGTCAGAACTCAAGGGCAACATACATGCATGATAGACTGAGCAGGCTGAAAATGAAACAGATCCAAAACATCACTCTCCAGCCCCAGCATAATTAAATTCTTGGCCTGATCTCTTTTATTGTTCACATAGAACAAGAGAAAATTACGTTTCTAAATTTGCCACCAGCATGGCAATCCCATTCCATTCAACAGCATTTGCAGGTGCATTTAAAGCTGGGCAGCCACAGTAAGGTCTGCAGACTGGGGACACCCACAGTAACTCCCATCAGCACAAGATGAGGCTTTTTTCAGGTCTAAAACAGTCTGTCCCAGCCACAGTGACTGCTAATCATCACGAGGAATTCCCCTTCAACATCTGAGTTTTGTTTCAGTGCCATCCATCCCCGACATCTCTCACTCTGCTGCGGATATTGACAATGGTATTTGCTCCATCCTGGTCCTCTGTTGAACTAAACTCTGTTTTAGTTAAAACCTTTGAACTTACCCAAGGGTCCACTGATTCTGAAGTGTATAACAAGCTATACCACGCCCTAAGTCAGTATCCTTTTAAAATAAAGCAAGTCCCCAAATGCCATTTTATGGGTTGATTTCATCAATTAAGTATCATTAAGATTTTCTCCTATAGAGTATTCCATTTAAGAAGAGTTCTCCCCCTTTTTTCAACACCTTGAGTTTAATGAGATGATTAAAATGAAAAAGTCAACATTAATAACTTGGTAACTGCTCTGTAACACTTACGTCTGAATCTGCCACAGCATCACTAGTCTAAGTACTTGCTGGGGAAATGCCAATGAGCTGCTACAGAGCCAAAAAAAAAGGTCGCAGAGCGTTTTATTTTGCAGTTACTACATAAACAGAGGCTATTTTTAAATTGCTCATCAAGAAGCAATGGCTCTCAAAAACAATGCCTTAAGTATTTCCAAATCCTTACAGGAGCCATCCCCCTCTTAAAACAAACACATCTCAAAATACTTCACAAAGGAGACCCCTGGCACTGCCCTCCCTTTACAGACAAAAAACCCCACTGCATCATGGAGATGACTCGCTCAAGGCCACCCAAACACACCAGTGCCAGAGCAGGGTACAGAGCCCAAATTTCCTAGTTCCAAATCAGCTCCTCAGCTGGCTCTGGTAGCAAGTCTTAAGCACTTACTGGTGTGCATGAAAAACATGTGTTTTGCCTTTAAAAGAGAATGGATTTTACAGACAAAACACCTGGGTGGGGGAGAAATGGAGAAGCTACTTACAGAGCTCACAGTTGCATAGATATCTTTCTTCTCCTTGCTCCAATTTTCCATACTGCCTCTTTCAGTTGTTAAACCCCCCTCCCCCCCAAAAACAAACAAAAAAAGCGAAACCCAAAGCAGAACAGGAGCATTCCAACACTCTAAGGCAATTACAGGCTTCTATTACCACAGATTCAAGCAAAAACCACCACAGGTTTCATGTTTTCTATATACTGTTGAATCTACCATCAGAACACACCATAGTGCTGGAAATATTAGGACCTAGCTTGTGTATCTTACCGCAATCAACATAAACAAGGAAAGCCTCTAAACCCATGCCATGTTTTAAAAAGAGCTTCACATATTATGACATGTTTTTAAAAAGCCTCACATATCTGAAGTCAGATAAACATGCTTTACAGATGGATACAACTGTCTGAAAACAGGTGTCCTGGGGCATGTGAAGACTGCCTTCTTAAGCCTGCAAAAAGCTTGACTGTACCTGTCAACAGGAGCCTGTACTGGGGAATCCTCTGAACTGGCTTGAGCAGATAGTGCTTGAGGGCCAGACTAGCACAGCGGGGGCTCATCTGAAAGAAACACCCAAAATAAATAACAATTCCACAGCAGTCAAAGGTTTCAGCAAAAGAAAACATGCCTACAAACAACTACTGATTATACTGGATAAGCTTTTTATCTTTGGAAAGTGCTACTTGCCACAGTGTTTAGCACCACATTACAGAGCAAGCATTTCCATGTGGAAGGCTGCATGCAAAATTACCCCTGCGTTAAAGACATGAGTAAGCACTTGTACCCTGTAGATTCAGAACAGGGGCTTTGACCTAGGAGGAAGAGAAGTGAAGCTTCCTAGAAATAAAGTACGGCAAGAGCAACATGCTCCTTTGTGATCACTGTCAGTGTCCATTAGAAAAAAGGCAGAGAAGACAGGAGTGCTCACTGCAGAAGTTATAATTAATCCACACCTTTAAAGACAACACAGAATTAAAAGATCCATGCTTCAAAAATGCTAATTATCCTGAGTTTGCATTCAAAATAATCTGAATCTGAAACACTGAGTCCTTCAAAAGGCCTCTTGTCTTCTTCCTGTCTTAAGCCAAGACTGCAGAAAAAAACCCCACCACCAAAACACAAACAAATTGAGGACAGTTTCTAAAGCCTAGAGGAGGATCACAACTGCTAAAAAGTCACAAAACAGGATATATCTTACAAAAGAATACAATACCTCGAAGTCTTTGACTACTGAAGCAAATCCTGCATTCTTCTTACATTGTTCATCTAATAATGCAACATTTTTATCAAATTCTTTGATGTAAGTTGAATACATCTTTAGGTAGGGACCCTTTTTAACAAATATGTCAGCAATTCTTTGATGGTCAAGCCTAGAAACAACAACAACGAAGATGCAATTAGAGCTAGAAATAGCAAACATCTTAACTCTACAGCAAAACATCTCTCTTTTTCAGAGTAAAATGCGCTAGTTTATGTTCTGAACCATAAGCTTACATCAGATAGGACCCATCTCAATTCCGAAAAACCTCATTAGGCACACGTCAACACACTAGTGTTAGATGACAGCCATTTAATACACAGTCTTTTAAAAATGGTCTTGAACTGTTTGAACACTTAATTTCAAGGTGGATTTCTGAGGAAGAGGATCTTCAAACTTCAAACTCAAGAACAAGTCTTTACCCATTGCAGTGCCTTTTTGTCAGTAGGTTTTGTATAGCTCCACCCACCAGTGGTAACTGAGAATGGTCTTCAATGGGATTGTGGCTGTCAATCAGCACTGTGCCTGATCAGTAAATCTAAACTACCTCTAAAATGCAAATCAGTCTTCAGAACAGCCTCCTTTTCCCTTAATGAAATCAGTGCACTCATCATGCTCATGCAGGGACCAGAACTTTCAATTAAAAATTAAATTTCAAATAAAAACTGCGATTGCTACAAAAAAGTATTGGCATGCCTTCTGGACCTTTTGGGATGCATCCATAAATGGCACAAAAGCACATGTAAATGAAAAATAATCTCCTATACTTTCAAAGTAAATTCTGACATTTAGGAAGATACATGAAATACAAACAAGAGTCAAACCATGATCACATGAAGTCACATAAGCCCCTCAGATAAATTTCAACATCAAAGGAGTGGTATCCCTTTATTGATAGTCACCAGTGAGATAATCGCTCTTCCAGTTCCCTCAGGAGGTCCCGATTGAGTTCATAGAGCTGAGGTAGGTAGTAGAGGATCTGATTCAGGATTCTGTCCTCAATCACCGGCTTTCCAAGTTGCCTAGAGGCATGCGCCACAGCATCGCGGAAATCCTGGCAGAGTACAAAGAGGACAGAAACCCCCTTGCCATGAATGAACAGCCTTCAAAGCACCAACAGAGAGAGCACAACGGAGTTCTCATTGCAGACATTCCAGGCACTGCTCCCTATTACCAAAGGCAAGGCAGGTACCATCTGGGTTATGTTTTTCTGCAGCTTCAATTTACTCCCCTGGGACTGCCTTAATCCCTTCGGTTTGACACTGGAGCTTTACTTTCTTGCTCCTGTATGCATAATATAGAGGTTGTTCATTAATTTTACAATGTGCCCTTAAGAAATGTGTTGGTATTACCTACGAGGAAACTAAGGCGTGCTAAACAAAGCTTGTATCTGCAAGGTTATTGGCCTTGAGTGTCTTCTTGCAAACGTGTAAGTCAAAAAGCAAAATTGTTATGTCAGCTAATACAATCATAGTATCTTACTTAAAATCATCCTAGTGTCCGTAACTCATCTACAAATGCCATCTTGGAAGATGTTCCTCTCTGACAAAAAGTAGGGTCAAAAAAAATTACTAAATGTAGCAGCTCTTATATATACAGGAAAATTAACACCTAACAGAAAGATACTGTAACAACATGGGAATCACAAGATTTTGAATGTTGGCAATGATCAAAACCAACATTGACTGGTACCTTTGAAACACTTACAGGGAGAAGGAGTACCCTACTTACTCTTGAAGGATCTTATAGCATTTTTATGCTATAACCAGCTCCCAACAGGACAGAGCTGAGGCTCATTGGTCCTCATTAAATTATGTAAAATTAAAATCTTGATCCCACACAAATCAGCATGGTCAAGATTGAAACTCAGTATCTATTAAACAAGGCATTTTCCCTATTCACAAGCAAACAAATGTTTCAAAAAGTTTAGCAATCTAGCATTTCATTTGAAAAACAACACCGTCTTAACTGACAAAAAAGAAAATACAAATTAGGTGGTGTTATATACTACTGTGTCTCACTTGAATTTGGGCAAAAAGAGAATTAATCCAAAATAGCTCTTTTGGAGTTCATGGTTAATGAAACCTAATATCACATGCACAATCTATAGGTATCCTGAAAAAAGTGACCAACAAAAAGTTCTAAGTACAATAATACGTTATATTTTAAATATGCATGGGGTCCACGCCTGTCTTTGCAAACCTGTAGGTTCCTCAGGTTGAGGAAAAAAAAAGAAAACAGCTTAATTGCCTCCTTTTCCCCCTCCCCAGGTCTACTACTGCAGTTCTTACTGGCTATCCCATCAGTCCAGCATCTGGCACTATTTAGGGTCTCTCAAACTGAAGCCTCAACTTTCCCCTGCTCTCCTCATTACGTCAGCTCTGGGCAACGTGAGCTCCAGACACGCTTTCTTGCTTTGTGACCCTCTGGGTCATGAAGGCTGTGACTGGGCAGTTCTGACAAGAAACTGAAAGGAGAAACAGGGCACTGGCTGTAACAGGGGAAGGCTGAGAACTAAATGCAAGGGAGTTAAAAAACAGATGGCATTATTCATATGGAAATGTTCTGGTTTACATCCTCCGTGCAGACTAGTGACACATAGGTTAACTACCAGCTGCATCTTATGGGTTTTTCTGACCCTGGGGCATTGCTTAACACTGAAATGATACATGGAATTACAATGGCAAAAGCTCAAATGAGGCGTTCTGGAGAGCTTCATGCAAAATGCATCATCATATTATGATAATATTCTTCCCCCGCCCCCAATCATATGCACACACAAAATACTGTATGTACTTTGCCATAGGATGAGACAAGAATTCTGTTTGAATGTCATAAGGCTACTTGCATGATGAAAAGCAAAGCAGTTTTGTCTGTACCGTAATCAGCAACCCAGGCTTTCCCCCGACCAAACAACAAAAGGAGAGCAGGGAGCCAGGTTTAAGCACCACTAGATAACACAGGAACGTCAGCTGTAGTTAAGAGCATTTATTTAACTTAGATACAGTATTCAAAGAGTCTGCAGGGCGTTTTCCAAATACAGATTTGGTTTTTCAACTAGCTTGACCCAAAGTCCATCAGCTTCATCACAGTTATAGATTATGCCATGAAAGGCTCTATCATTAAAACAGCCAACCAAAACTTTACTTCATCACCCCATATGTCCCTTTCCACAACTGAGTAAACTGAGGAAGTGCTGCAGAGAGGAAATACAGGGAAGAAAGATAATGTGAACCTTTCAAATTTTGAAAGCCTGCAAAACAACAAGAGCTAAACTTCAATGCTCTTTTCTTCTTCTTTTTTTAAATTATCTTCACTACTGACTATGCATTTGTCACTGTAATCATATTGAGATTTATTTTTAACAGGGCAGTGGGTGTGAAGTAACTGTCATGCCAAGTTCATCTTGAGATAAACTCAAGAGTTGAATGCAGAGAGCACATGCCTGGGGATCGGGGAGTGGGAAAAGAAAAACAAATGTAACAAGGTTGGAATTAACAGTGTTTATACTTGAAGGTACTGGCCTTCTGAGAAAGAAATTTCATATCCAAAAGGACAAAACATAGATCGGGTCTGTTTTAATAACCAGATGTAAAATATGCTAATTTACAAACTAAACCCCAAAATTTCACCCCAAAGGGTGGAAAGTACTCAGATGACAACTTTTAATGCAAGAAGGTGAATGACTTAGAAATTAGAAACTGCAGTAAAAGTAATTTAAAGCACCAGGACCTAGCTCCTTCTAAACCTAAATCGGTTCACTGATAAATAAAAGCAGAATTGCTCTTGCAAATAATATATACATTGCTCTGATATCTATTCATGCCTGCATGATGTGATTTATATTACAAACATATTTAGCACATTGTCCTATATAAAACTGCTGAAGAGCACTGCTTTCATCAGCCTGTTCAAAGGCAATCACCTAGGTTGTCCTAGAAATTATTCTGTTTGAAGCAATGCAGCAATCCATTACAAGTGAATTTTAAAGAGAGACTTTCTAATTAAAAATGGGTCTTTCAAATGCTCCAATCTTGCTCATTAAAAAAAAAACAAAAACAAAAACAAAAAACAAACCCAAAAAACCAACTTGCCACACTTTGGAATTAATGTGCTTATTTCACTGAAAAACATTCGCAACGCTAGACAAGTTTCATATGGTGCAAGACAAAACCCAAAATATTATGCTAGTTATACTGAATCATCCCACCTTCTTACCAGGATATTTTTTTTCCCTTTCAGAAGTGGGGAGGCTATTGTACATTTTCTGAAATGCTTGTTTACAGTTTCTAGTTTTACATTATATTCTGGTCCATAATAATCTTCTGATACCACTTTTTACTGATTAGGTAAAGGTAACTGTTTTCACACAGCTACTTCAAGAGGACAGCACACATTGCTGTCCCCGGAAAGAACATTCTTTCCAAACCAGAAACAGTCTTAGTTTATGCTAGGCTGAGACAGCCTCCCACTGGGTACTTGTCTACACGAAAATGTAGTCTAGGCATATTAAAGGCTTCTGAGTACATACTGTTGCTGAATTACTGCCTGATAAAACACTTCCAACTCAAAAATGTGTAGGAAATTCTATTTATCTTGTTAGTATACACTCCCCTTATAGCTGTGGAGTTTTTAAACAGTATTTGAGGAGGTTACCATCATCACTGCTTTCGTTTCCTCCTACCACTCCTTCAATGCAGCTTCCTTAAAAAAGTAAAAGGACTGTGATATCTGAAATAATTCCGACCCTGTTCTGAATCATCTGAGATCAGCCCATGCACTTCCCCTCTGCAAAGGCCCTGACTCACAATCCCTCAGTTCTTCCCACCAGAGGATTCCCAGCCCGCAGTGATCTGCCCGTGCCAGTCCAAGGAGCAAAGGACAATTTCAGTTGTAAACCGAAAGAGGTACTGAGCAGACTAAAACCTCGCTCAGCTGCTGACTGGGTTAAGTGCACCTCCAGGTATCTAATAGTTGAATGAAGACAATTTCAAATCAGTGAAATTAAAACTTCTTGGAAACTTCACAGGAAGAGAAAATACTACATAATCTAAACATAGTCACATATTCTACTCCTAACGCTTCAACCAATATTCATCTTGGATCTGTTCTCCCAGAACACACCATCAGCAAAGCAAAAATAAGTCATAATCCTTTCCACTGAGGTACAACTCTCAGCTAAATACACCTGCAGATAGATCAAATACCAGTTTAATTTAAGGAAAAAAATATGTTTGCACTTGGATGCTTTTCAAGGAACACACACACACACACAGACATCCTATGGGGAAGGAGGAGGGAAGAGGAGGAAGTTTCACAACGAGATGTGACAAACTGTAAACATGACTGCTTAGCAATACAGCTACAGAAGATTTCACAAATAGATTATTTAAAATATAAATAGGCACTCCTAGCTAGAGTCAGACTATTAGCCATAAACTGCTAAGTTAAACTACAGCAACTACAGTTAATCAAGACCATGACTAAGTGTGGATCATTACATTTCTCAAACATATGCCATTACTTTTGGAAAGCTGCCAAGCAGTTCCACACCTTTTTTCTCAGGTAATAAAATAATTTATAAGTCTTTAACAACATAATATAGTTGATTTTTTTACAATAATCAATTATTTGACTGCAGCATATTCCCAGAATGTTATTTCAGGGAATAGGCTGGGTAGTAGAACAATACTTCCTTCTAAACTAAAACTATTTTATTAGTCTTCTTAGTAAGAGGGCTACAGTTGCAACTCATTGTCAAATGTCTCAGCAGTTCTAAAGTACTTCAGAGACCAAACATTTATCAATGTATTCACCTCAGACTGGTCAAGTATTAAATTTTTGGATGGAGAAAAAGGAGTTGGATGTTGAGAGAATTTTTCACAGTCAAACAGTAAGGCAGTTGTAAGCCAGCACCAGAGGTCAGAACTTTGCTCCAAAGGCCATAGCTATTTTATTTTTTCATTACATTCTTTTTCCAAATATACTATGAATTATTTTTCATAATACTTGGCTACAATACACATCAGATTACAGATATATAGAGAGAGAGATATATAAAACTATATATAGTTTTTATATACAGAATTTTGCCATTTTCTTCTGAAAAATGGAAACATTAAACCAGAACTTTTCACTCTTTTAAGTGTCTCTGGAAGGACACGCAATAGAAAATGATGCTTGACCTCTTATCAGCCTTCTCCAATAAGAGGCTGGTCTTGTGGCTGCAGAAATGCTAAGAAGTGCCTCCTGACAAGCTCCTACTTAGTTGGTCTCACAGTCCAAACATGGACAGAACAGGGGTCTAAGTCAGAAGCACAGATTTAAAGGCTCAGGCAAAAGCCCACAGGCCTAAGCTTTTCTTTTCACACAGCAAAATGCTGCACGCTAAGCCTTGCAGTGGAAGGAGTAATCTCAAAAAACCAAGTTTCTCTGCTGGACCAGAAGCCTTGCTGCTTATACCACAGCAGCAGGGAGGAAACAATCAAAAAGACTGGAAGAACAAGAAGAGCGGAGGGTTTTGGCAAAAGAACAAAATTCAGAACAAAAATGTACCCAAAAAATGACAACAAATAAGCCAGGCAGCTTACCCTCGCAGCGCCAGGGTGCTGCTGAGGAGGTTGTCTCACTCATGCAAAACAAACCATGTCCAAAGAACCCCACAACAAAGAAGTACAAAGGGCACCAACACTGCCTTACTCCTTTTCCAGGAACACTGGGTGTTTTTTAGGCACAGGGCAACTCAGAGAAAAGTGATAAGCTTGTTTTTCTTATGTCACTTGTGTTTTACACCCAGTTCACTGTTGCTTTTTTCCACAAGAGTCCTTAAGGAAAAGACAGTACTTCTGTATTCTCAACCCTTGATCCCTCTCAGGAGGCAATGCATGAACCATCTTACAAACATGCACACAGAAGAGCTAGTTTGATTTAAGCTCCTTTGCTCCCAGGAGTTTCTAAAAGCATTTTACTGGAATCTTGTCCCCTAAAATAACACTAACATAGTAATAGAAATACAGAGAATTCAAGAGTACATCTAATGTTTGATTACACCCTCAAGCAACCCATTCCCTGAGTCTGAGACTCTGTGTGCAAAGCCAGGTGAGTCCTTCATCTCTGTTATGACCAGCTTGTTTAGCATTTACTGAAGTGTCACCAAGTGTTTATAATTTTGCAGTGCATCTTCAACAGAAGCAGCCAGATGTACTTGCAGTGTGCAGCAGTGTCCACACAGGCTGGCACCCTGGTATCTTGGAAGAGTTGCTCCACCTAACTTGACCATGTCAACATAAAAGAAAAAATGCTAAAAAATTTCAGTGGTACTTGTAACCAATTTGCAGTCACATTCCTACCTTCTTAACTGCTTTAGATTCCACTTCAAAGGCTCTAAGAAGAAGCAAATAAAAAAGCTTTTTCTTACATCAACAGTCCTCTTCCTTGGCACCACGTGATGTATTTAGCTGACATTGGTAAAACATACTGAGAAGAATATTATTCATTTCAGATCATTGCTAATGGATCTAGTCACTAAATTTCAAGTGGAAAACCACTAATAGATGGCTCAGAAGGTGCAATGGAGCATCCCCTGGCCAGCCAAATCTTTACTATGGGTAAAAGAGCCTAGTCTGGGGAGAATCTAAGCTCTAATTCAGAAATTTGTCAGAGGTTGCTTGACTGGCAGTTAGTAATCCTGACACTGAAGGTAATAAGCCAAAGTGGTCAGTGCACATGAAATCAAAAGGGTAGCTTTATCAACATTAAAATATCATCCACAAGAAATATATGATTAAATCAACTGATTTAATAATGTGTGTGAAAAACACACAAATCCTCAGGCATACCACTCTCTGGAAATAAAAAACTGAGTGTTTGCAACCTTTCTCAGCTATGGCAGTTTTTATTCAACACAGAATGCATGCACACAGCCTCAAAACCAGTGCCCTCTGACAACGACACTCACCAAGGGTTCCTGCTGCAGGCCAACTGACAAGTTAAGGACAAAGTATTTCCTCAACACCTAGCCTAGCATCCTCCCTGTAAGACCAGGCTGAATGCATGTTGATTGTTATTGCTAGCCAACAAAAACATTTCTAATAGTTTTTATTTGGCAGCTAGAAACTAGCAGACTATCATGAATAGAGTTGCAAGTTATCCATTAAAGGAAAAGCAAAGCACATCCTACAACACTGCTCATTTACACTGTGGGGACAGCTTTAAGTTTATCCTAGAAACTTCCTAAGCTCTCTACTCTTCCCTTTTTCACATTGTTCTTCTGCTTGCCTGCATCCTTCTTACCAACAGCCCTTCTTTCAGTAGTGCACATATTACCTAAAAAACTGGTACACTGAAAAGCAAAGACACCTTTAAAAAGTAAGTTAAATGTCTGACAAATATGATAATTTAAAATTATATAGCTTAAAACTTGCCTAGGACAACTCACTTTCTTTAACCGATATTTAAGATTGAGTTCTGTATTTGAAACTGTGTTGAATATAAATTATATACTGGCTGCAACTGACTGAGCCGGCTCTTAAAAACCAAGCTTGAACAGAATCAGAAAATCAATTACTAGGAGGAAAGTAAAAGAGGAATTAGCAAATGATGTGGTGAGTTTTTTGCTCCCTGAAAAAAATCTCTGTATTACAGGACTGTATACGACCATCTATAAGAGCCTTTGTTCCCAGTTTCACAGAACATGCTTCTCAAGAGACCGAGACAGACCAATGCATCTGTTTGCAATATAACCACTTCTATTGCCCAAGGAAAAAAACCACTATGCTTGCACTTAATAGAGTGACAAAATGGTACAAACAAACATCATTTGGAACTTGACAGAAAACACACAAAATGGAGCTAGAGAAAGAAAAACTCTTCATTGATTTCTTATTATCACCTCCAACAATGCATGTTTTAGATGACTGATCTGCACAAACACAGATGAAATACTTAACCCTTGTTGCATACAACACATTGCAGGTACTAAAATCACAGGTGTTATCAGAAAGCAAGCATCTGTCAAGGAGCTGCAGCCTCAAAAAAATATGCTGCCATGGTGATGGATGCACCATTCTAGCTATTAGCTATTAATTGGATTACTTCAAGAATGTGCATTTTAAAGTACCATTTTTAAGATAAATTGTTCCTGCCTCCCCCCACCATTTAAGGAGTTATTCTAACCAAAAACTTTATTTCTGTTGCTATGTACATATTTATAAGCCAGTACAAGCTGGCTTATAAATATGATTCTAATTAACACAAATTGATATAAATTCAATTTTCAGTATTCAATACCCACACTCAACTGGAAACTGTATAAATTATTAAGGAGATACAGAAGGAACCACCAAAATATTCATCCATTATGCAAAATGTGAAACTTTAAAGTTCAGCTTAATTAGATTCATTTTTATATTTTGAATATGTAGATGCAGCAGAAAAAAGGCACAGTCACTACCATAAAGCCTAAACATAAAACTTTAATAGACTAAACAAATAGAAGAGGAAATTGCTTTTTTTTTGAGTACTTACAATGTGTAAGAGCTTTAGCACATCCACAAACCTATCAGAAAAGAAAAAGCAAACAGTTACATTTTAATTGCCCAATTAAAATAAATTGAGTAGTTATTAAGTTTAGCATTGACACTTACACTTTCTCTGAGCTCATGATCTCCTTGGCAATATGGTAAACCTTTGTTTTCTTTCCAGCTGCCTTACTCTGCAAATAAAATGATATGTTACAATACGCACCTAATTAAACTGTAATAAAGATCATTTGCTGCTAGTTCCTTAAATTCAATGTAATTATTTGATAGTTACTTCTAAGAAAAACACTTCATACTGCTTTGAAATCTCTTGGCTTTGACACCTTCTGGTTTTTCAGGATCTGTCAGAAAATCAATTTAGCTTCTATCTGGAAACAACAATACTAGCTAAGAGCAGCTTTTACAACACTGTCAGCCTTTTCTTTTAATTATTACAGGAAGCACTGAAGCACATAATGAATGAAGTCCTAGCAAACAACAATTATTGGTTTAGCAAAAGTACTTCAGTACAGGTAGTATTTCTATATTATTTGATTCTTTTTTCCTGATTAATACACCAACAGTAATATTTGCAGTGAACTCAAATGTGTTTCAGGAACATCTTACAAGACATATACATTTTGTCTACTGAAAAACAAGATGACAGGAGAAAAAAAAAATCACATTGAAGAGAAAAGCCAGTTTCTGACAATCTACTAATGGAGCTGCTGGAATACATAACAACTGTACACCAAAGATGCAGCCTTGTGCATCTTTGTGATGCCAAGACACTGTGAGCCTTATCATCCGCCTGAAATGCTGTGGAGATGATGTTGGGTTTCACACGCACGTTTGGCTTCCAAAAAACCAATGGCACTGTCCAACGTCAGACAGAGGGAACAGGTGTAACAAAGCAAATGAGGCAGGAATCAGGATGCAATTGTGTTTGCTACACACTGTAACTTCCATGTACGATTTCCCTCAGAGAGAACACGTTTCTCTGAAACAGCTCTCATGTTTTGCCATATGCTCCTCTGCTGCCAGCTGTCACCACATCTATTGCACATTCAGGCTTTCATTTTAATGGGCTGCAAAGAAAGAGAGGATGAGGAGCCCTAAAACATCACAGGATATACAGCTCAAGTGAGTTGGAAGTCCTGGGAAGGCTGTATTGAGTATGGTTGTATAATATGGGCACTGAACAGTTTATCTAGAAAATCAGGTATCAGTAGCATTTTATCCACAAAACTTTAGTTCATAAGCACTAATGTTGCAAGATTTCTCTGGAGATTTAGTTCTTCTCCAAACTGGTAATTAAGTCTCACGTGCTGGAAATTAAACCACATAACAGACAGTACCCATAGGTTGGTTTTAATGATATTGTTGTATTCAAAATAAAAATAAATCTAAATTAAATTTTTTCATTGGAATTCAAATGACACGATGCCTAATTGCTAAATTAAAATTAATTTCTAAATTAAATATTTTGGTATAAAACCACATATGTGCAAAATACATTATTTATTTTATACACTATATAGATAGACATCTGCACACAGATCTGGGATTTTACTGATGAAATTAAACTTATTTCCAAAGAACACTGAGATCTATGTAGTGTGGGGGCAATCATATTCAGGCGAGATTGTAACACCTATTCACAGGCCTCTGTGCCTATTTAGAAAGCACAGCTGACACGCTCCTTGTAAGACTGAATTCACAAATAAGTCAATTATGCAGAGCAAGGTATCTGCCATCACTGTAAATGTGTCAGTTGCAAACGAGATGAAAATTAGTATTTTGCGAACAAGATGCTACCACTAAACAATTACAAAACGAAATATCACAGTCTGTTTTCAACCCCATTTGAAAGACTTTTCACATACCAGCTGGCACTGAAAGGGCCACTTTGCATTTGCTCAGACAAAGATACTGTGGCTCTGAGAGTCTCTAATGGGAGAACCAAAGGGATACAAATAAGGCTCTCCGGCACAACACTGGAAAGGAGCCCTGTAAGTCCCCTAACAGATATAAAGCATCAAAACAGCCAGATGCTTGCGGTAAGGAAAAATAAAACAAGCCCAGCTGATGACCGATGCAGAGACTGCTTCATTCTCCTCTGCAGCTGCTCTCGCTGTGAGGAAGTTGGTTGTTAATTCCCAGCTGCCGGCCGCACGTGCCGCAGGCAGCTGAAGCCAGCGACAGCAGATGCCTCACAGCAAGCGCTGAATGACTCCATAAAACCTGCCTGAGAACCCTCCCAATGGGGACACTTTCCTGTAAAACTGTTGTGAAAGGTTGAGGGCGTTTCTAGAGGCACACAAGGTAAGTTAGCCTCTATACAGCTAAAGTCTTGTTCAGTTTCACAGGAGCAAGCTTTTCCCTTGACTCTTTCCCTTTCCCAATTTAGTCCTCTCGTTTGATTTAACAACATTCAGGCCCAACACACCAAGCCTTCTCTTCCAGCACTTAAAAGTTTCATTGCGTTTTTCTGTTTATCTTGTTGGGGCTTTGTTTTTGTTTTGTTTTTAAATTATTTTTAAGGAAAGGAAGCTGTCAGAACTACTATCAAAGGAAACAGCTGTCGGGACTGGTGCTGAGGAGAGGCACTGGTCTACGAGCAGGCTGGTTTCAGGGAGTCCAGGACTGAGAAGTAAGAACATGGGTACCCCCAAAGGGAGGGATAAGACCCTCATAACTCCATTTAATTCAGAGTAGTCGACGCTGTCTTCCTGCTCCTCATTTGAAGAAGTAAGATTAAAATAAGGAAAATCACTCCAAGCTGGCACTTGCAGAAGGTCAGACCTCAACCTCAACAGGCAACAGGTGGTTTACATTTGAAAATATCCCAACAGGTTACAACCTATGAAATACTGAAAGAGTGAGGAATAGCTTCAGAAGACAAAGATAAAAAGATACCTGTTTATCTTCTTGAGGATCAGTCTCCCCTTTGCTAGAATCGGAGTTTGTGTCATCGTCTTCATCAGAACTGTTCATGATATCTTCTTCATCTGACTGAAGGTCTCCCATTACCACATTGGGATGATCATGGTGTTCTTCTAAAGACCTAATATTAAAATATACACATCATTCTTTATTTATGTAAAGAGCTTTCTGTTTCACCCCACAATAAATGATCTACTTGATATCAGAGACCCTGAAAACAGGTAATGGGTAGTCTGAAGATTCCAACAGCTGGAGGCTTTTCCACAGTGGACTCATAACTCTGCAACATTTTATTTATGATAGTATTGACACAATGCTTATTGACAGCAAGCAAAAGCCACAGTACCTTTGGAGTGTTTATATTATTCATGTCTATCAGAGTGCCTAACAACAAAGTCTGATAAATCTATTGTCTTATTGCTATGCGCATGTATAGAGCAACATTTGTACTGTGAGCCAGAAGGATAAAGAAAGATCACAGCCATTTTGCTATCCTCTGTCTCATAGCAGCAGGTCTTGTTCCAGATATGGTACTCACACTGGAGCTCTCTGTGTGGAATTCCAGATGCATGCATACATACAGGCCTGTTTCTCAATGCACAGGCTAAACAACTGCATCAGTGATGGCAATATCATAACCATTCTGTCCAACAATTCTTCTCAAAAGCAGGAAAGCAGAATCTTTTGTGATTAAGAACTCCCATCCCCCAGAAACAGACACCTTTTGGATAGCTGTCAAAGCTATAAAACATAACCTTGTTCTGCTGCTGTACAATCATTATAGAAGTCTCTTTTTATTAGCCTCAGCCGTATTTGCAATACAGGAATTGCATGAGACAGGCGCACAATCTCATTCCTCTAACTAGTCTTGACAACCTCAGTAGAGATTTAAGAAATGCAATTCTAGAAGAAAATAAAAAGGGGGTAGGGAAAGATAGATAGGAAAACAGAATAGAGGAAACAGCCTTAAGTTTCTGAGAGGTTACATAGAAACACAGCAAATCTCTGGGCTCCTACTTTTAATCATTAAAAATATCTAATAATTTCTAATTACACTAAAGCTATCTAAAAATCACATAATCTCTGTTCAAGGTCTGCAGAAAGATGCTGTGATGCCACAGATTTATTTTGACATGAGCCAAAACTGATTAGCTATCCTGCAAAACAAAAAGCAAATCCAGGAACTGTTGTCCACAGCTGCTGCAGCCAGCAGAGATCTCACTGGGCTGATCAACACCTAATTTTGCACAGCCAACAACTGCCAGGGCTACACACTTCTCCATATCCCAGGCACTCTGCCTCCCTAGGCAAGGCATAGTTAAAACTGATCTTTTCCTAGCTTTGAATCAGAGGATAGCAGGGATGGAGGCTCACTATTCAGACTTGCCACCTCTGTCTGTGACAGAAACCAGAAAGAAAACCATGGATCCCACGGAAGGTGTCTGCCAGCAATCTGAAAAGCAGAAGTATTCCTCAGGGCTTGGGTTCAGTATTGGGACTGGTGCTGTTACACAGGTTTGTCAGCAACACAGATAGTGGGATTGAGGGCACCCTCAGCAAGAGTGCCCAGCAGGTCAAGGAAGGGGATTCTGCCTCAGCAAAGTGTTGATTACTCAATGCTCAAGATAGAGTTAAAAACAAACAAACAAATCCCACCACAACCAAACAAACCAACACAAAAATGCTGATCACAAGTAGAAATATATTTGGAGATAAAGATTAGCTGGCCTGTGGACAGACCTTGGTCAGCCATGAATACATAGAGAAGACTAAAATAACTTGGTTCTATTATGACAACACAGGAAGGACTTGGGAAACTCCCAAGCAGTTACTGTCTCCCAGAACCGAATGGGGTGGGGGGAGGAAGGCGACTGTAAGGTCATCACTGAGTTCAACAAGGGCCTGAGCCAAGACTGCAGCACCCTGGGTGCAGAGAGACACCCCTTTATTTCAGTTTGGAAATTATCAGCTTCATGCAGGAAGAGAGCAGCCACCAGAGATGAATGCCGATGACAACAGCATATGGTGTATGCCAGGGACAATTCCTGTAGAGTCTCCAGGAGTTTCAGGAAGGCAAAATAGCAGCTTTTTACCAGAGTTTCCCTGGAACCACGCTAGCAGGAAACTAAGATTTCTGCAGTTATTCATTAACTTCAGCAATTCAGAAAACTCCTTGTCTAGTTTATATAAGTCAAAGTCAGCTGAGAATGTTTATCTTAACAGATGCCATCTCATATTCTTTTATTATGACAAACATCTTTATTACCTCAGTAGCATGACATGAGGTAGATACATGCCCCAGCTTTAGTCAAAACCTCCAACAGAAATTACTGCTATCCCTTCCTTTACTAAATTACTCAGCTTTACCATCCACATCTGTCACTGAATCTATTTCTGACCAAGGCTATTCCCCCCCACAACTGCAAAATATATTAAGTGCTTTATCTCTGACCACACTGGAATACACTTTTTAGTCCATTATTCATTAATCTCTATTTTTGTTAATAGACATTTTATTGCCCTTTTTCCTAGTCTTTATATCTGTTTTAATTGCTGTTTTAATTCCCTTTAACTGAGATTCCTTCTCATCAAGAAAACATTGTTTTCACACCTGTGACATCACTGTTCTTTTGCCTCAGCATGTTCTACTGGATGCCCACTCCCAGACTTTGTTGTCATTTGCCGTTTAAACTTTTCAGAGCAACGGTGCCAAAACTTGAAAAGTTTTAGAAAATCCATCTTTTTGGAAGTCAGAAACAAGAATACTTCCAGGTGAAGCTGTATTTTACTTGCACAAACACAATCCCCTCACCACTGAAGGATGAAGAACAAACTAGCTGGCTTGTGTTGTGTGAAGCATTTTATAAATGTAAGATTAATCAGCTTATCTAATAGAAAGTTTCAGTAAAAAAAAAAAAAACTACTTAAAAATTTTAACAATTAACTAGTGATAATTTAGGATGTGTAATAAGTGTCCACAAATAACAGCCACTCACTGTTCACGGTATAAGTTTTTTTCTTCCTATAAATCACAACGTTTAAGCAGTAAGCTTCTTTCTTGGGCTTTGTGGTGCTTATGCACCTACTATTCATGTAAAGGAAGCTATGAGAGCTGAGAGAACCATGTATAAAATCTTGTATACAGTATCTGCTCCACCAAAGCACCTCTTAGCAATCCCTGTAAGTCTTTATCCTGTATTTGCTCAGTTCACAGCTCTCTGGTTCTTCCACATCTTATATATATTGTTTAAGGGGTTTTTTAGTGGTATTTTTAATACTTTTCCCCTTCTTTTCTTTGCTTTTTAAAGAAAAAAATACATTGGCTGATTAGATGATTAATGATCAAGAGTCAGTTCACACTCAGCCATTTTCCAAAATCAAACAAACCATCAGTTCAGGGATAGGATGCAATACTGTAGTCATGGGTAGATGCCCTCCTGGTGCTATCTGCAGTTGCATCATCTTCATAGAAAATGGGGACAGAGTTACTGTGTTCATTTGTGTTTATCAGCCACGTGCTGAAGAACACACAATTCTCCTCACACATTACACCTTGACCTTTCACGGCAAATGCTATGGCTTTTCTGGCAAAACAGAAAGCAGTTTTATATTTACTGATTACTCTTTTCTGTACTTTAGCCTCTGAAGTCATCCATAACATAAGTGTATGTACGGTTCTCTTAAAGTTATCTCTGGATAAAGTGAAATCCCTCACACTTTAACTGCCTTTGGAAATAGTAGCAAATCTTTAAATAAACAGAGTCTTTTCTAACACGTATTAATTCCCCTTTTCCAAAATACCGCAAGCACACAGTAAGGCCTATTTTAAGTGGCTCTTCTGATAGGTATTTTGGGGATACTGTGAACTGTCTCTATCTTGTTCCCTCTTCATCACAATCCTTTGTCCTACCCACAGCAATACCAATAGAAACTTCTGCATTATCAGTCATGTGAAACACCAGCCCTGCCAACTCACTGTGCTGCGCACTGAGTAGGAACATCTTGGCATATCTCGTGAGCAAGTTGTCTAAATATAGATGTGGGGCTTTTTTATTTGACACGTAAAATGAAGGAATCATTAGCTTGCCTTGGAATGAGCAGCTTATGGGATGATGCATTTATGTTGTGCTGTATTTTCCTATTGCAATAGTAAAATACTAATGAAATAAAACATGCTGGTCCTAGTAAGACATACAGCAAGATAAACTGTCAAAACTCAAAAATTGCCATCAGACTATTACCACTGGGAAAATAAATCCTAATCAGCATAAAAACCACTTGTTGTCTTCAAGAGATGACCAAAAATACTTCAGACTAGTTTATTTGTCTTATTATAGAAGCTTCAAATACACCTGGGACTTCACTTTTAGACACTGTTGATCTGGACCCTGCATAGGGCACTGTAGCCTGAAGTCACAATTAACATCTCAGTCTGTTTCCAATTCCTTTAGAAGGCAAATAGTATTTTAAGGATGACTAAGATAATTCAGAAAGATTCTCTGCCATAAAATGTTCCAACATTTAGTATTTTATATCACATTGGAATGACTTCAAATGTTAGCATTGCCATAACTACTAAAAAGCAAGTTTCCACAGCTCCAAAGTATTTGCTAAAATAGATTCATCCACGCTACTGCTTTACACACATTTCCTTGTGATCCTCATTATTTTAAGATATTCTTCCTACTTTCAGTAAGTAATAAAAATATGTAGGAATGCTGAATGAACAGAACCTTGCACACAACACTGCTAAACTCTTCATGTCTCATCCTTTCGTTGTTTTAAAAGGAGTCTCCGTTATATTCTGCTTTATCCTTCCGTTTCTTCCTCCAGTATTTTATTGTGTGTTTTTTTGTGGGTGTTTATGTTTGTTTGTTTATTTTTAAAGTAAGCCTTCAACATGCAGGCAAAATTACACAAATTGAAGTTCCTACTCAACTAAAAAATACACACCAGAACTTCAGAGAGCAACTAAACATGCCCTATTATAATATTTCATCTCAAATCCTTTTGGTATCACTACAGCATTTCACAATCTTTTCACAGCTGCTTGCACCTCATTTTTTCCCAGAGAGGAAACAACTATTATTAGTGCTTATCCATTTTCAGTTTTTAATATCACCATTCCCTGCAATCAGTTTTAGTTATTAAGGCGTATTTAGCTGCTGGCTTTTTAAGACCTAAAAACACACTGGTTTTCTGTGAAGGCAATAGCTGATAATGTTGTTATTTTTTTCACAGCCCCTCATACTTCCAATAGCTGTAAGCATGCCTCACTAACTGATTCCCTCCATGAACCCTAGTTGTACACTTCTGGGAAAATACAGCAGTAAAAGACTTAAAGAAATGTTCTGCGTTCTTAATGTTCTATGGAATCTTTTCTGTTTGGTCCTATCTAAATTCAGAATCTCTTTTGAGGAAGGACTGTAAATACAAAACTCGAGTTAGTATCCCAAAACAATTTAGGAAGTAATTTCCTGATTTGGGTGCTCAAACAACAGAAGATGCTCCTGGAGAGTCAAAGCAAAAGTGGAATTATTCCTTGGTTAATAACCCTTACTTTTTGTTTAGTGAATTTCTTTTGCTTTTATTTAATGGTTCTTTTTAAAGACAGTCCAATGTCTTTACTAGTTAATTACTACAGGTTTTTGGAAAAAAGTAAATCAACTCTAGAAAGCAAGCATACTTGGCAAAGCACTAAGATAATAAGGGATGCCAACCAAGATCACGAGTGAGCTCCTATGGAAGGTTTAAGAAAATACGTAACGAGATTACTGATCAGCAAGATTAGTAAAGGCATCAATTACTGCACTCTTTGGATGAGTTACATTTTGCTGTAATACCTCCCATCCACAACCAGCCTGAAGAAGTCAACACCAGCACATTTCCTTTCACAAGCCAGTCTAGAAAGCATAAAGATGAATTTCTTATCACTCTAGATGCACCTGGAGCTTAACTGGAGCTTAATATTCACCTCTCATTTGAACTTCAGATTCTCTGAACAACAGTGACTGTTTACCATCACAGCTAAAAATATCCCATCCCTCGTTGTTGTCATGTCCCCCTGCTTTTCACTTCTCCTTCAGGCACGCTGGACCACGAAGCAAATGAAGATGAAATGCAACCCAGGCCAGAGGGATTACTTATCTGAATTATTCCTCCAGCATCAGTCACCTCTCTGGTTTAATGACAGACTCACAGATGACAAAAGCTGAAGCTGAGATCACATCTCTCTTCTCTAGGTGTAGTGGACAGTGTGGGAAAGGCTGGTGGATGCTGCTGCGTCTCTTGCAGTGCTGACCTGGCTGCCAGCACTGGGGACTGGTTGCCTTATTGCAGCCAAGCTGCTCGGGCTTCAACTTCTCTGCCAAAAATGGTGCTTTTTCACAGCAAGAGAGCAAGATAGCAAGGTGCCCTCTCAAATAGCATTTTATACAACAGCATTAACGTTATGCCATTCGTTCTTCTGCAGTAAGAAGTCAATGATATTAATAAGTTCTTCGTATTATTAGGACTAA
Source organism: Melanocharis versteri (assembly GCA_013397845.1). NCBI lineage: Eukaryota > Metazoa > Chordata > Aves > Passeriformes > Melanocharitidae > Melanocharis > Melanocharis versteri. The sequence continues at coordinate 2,314,742 of VZTG01005436.1, read as the reverse complement.
TAACAAGGAAAAAGGCAACCAGCCATGAATTTTTATTGGTGTGATCCCAAGGAACATGACAATTGGTTTTGATCTTCCTTTTCTTTATATCTTTTAAGACTGCCTGAACAGATCATGCCTGTGAGATTCATTAGTTCCGTCTGTGAGCAATCCTTCCAGAGGTGGCATGGCAAGGAATAAAATAGACCTCTACAATGGTCTTTAAAATAAAAAGCACCGCAAAACAAGGGGCAAACAAACGAGACCAATGAACCCGTGAGTATCTGCATTGCTTAAAACTGTTGTGCTATATTCTCTCCAGGCTGGTTAGGGAATTTTAAAGATTCAATTACAAACATAAACACTCCTCAAGAATCACAGCTAGAAAACAGAAATGGCCAGCATCCAGCTGAGCAACTACAATTGAAAATATTTTGTGCACTCCAGGTTCTCTTTTTAAATTTCAGTTTAAAGACTTCAAGAATTGAAACAGAATTATTTTAAACAATATCATATGTACTGTATGCAGTCATTAGTGTTTACTTTTTTAACAGAAAGCCAGGATCCTTGATGACAGAAATACACTATCAAAAGAAAAGCTCAATACGATCTATTTGAAATGGATTTTTTTTCAGAGCCGCTTGCACTTTGAAAGCTGTCTGCTGCCTCCTGGGCAATGGGCTGGCTGCTGAGAGAGGCCATGTGGGAATGCCAGGAGTTTGCTCTTGCCAGGAGAAACACCAAGAGCTACCCTCTTTGTCCCAGTCTTTACCCCTGGCACTCACTGGTTACACCTGGGACTTCTGGGCAAGGAGAGTATCACAAACACTGCGAGAGCTGCCGCCACATTTAGCCTGTTAGATCATGCCACTGGCAGCTCCTTCTATACTTGGCTGAGCATGTTGCAAACTTCTACACCTGACTTGCTTGAGCCAAGTTATCCCAGCGTTTGCAGCCAGCAGCATGCAGTTTAGCATTTGTTATCCTCAGGTCAAGACAGCACTTACTCCTTTTCTCAACGAGAAGAAAGAAAAATACAGCTGACTCACATTCTAAGCAAAAACAAAAAAAAAAGCGCATTTGTCATACGTGTTTCACACTAAAAAAAAGGTACAAAATTTATTGAGTAATCCATTCCGTCGGTCACCCTACTTCAGGCACACTATGATCAATACGCTCATGCCCCTATTTCCACGGCACAATTTTAAAAAGCACAGTTTAAAAAAGGTGCAAACAGATCTCAAATTATCTCCTTATTTAGCTGTGATTTGCAAACAGGAGCTCCTGAGGCCAGAGGCACTCAAGGATGGCTCACCACAGGCAGCCTCCCATGCTCACAGAAGTCATCTTCAGTGAGACCGTTTGTTGACAATTCCTCAGTTCCTTGGAAAGTTCAACATAAACACGCATGCATGCTTCAGATGTTTCTACACTCACCACAGCGAAGCCATATTAGAAAAGAAAAGGGTAAGAAAGAGAAAGGTCTCAGTTTAAAAGTCTGCAAGAAAACTGGTTCCCACAGTGGGACAGCTCAGCTCCTGAAGAGCGCGACACAGCTGACATTGTGACAAGCAGGACAGACACTCGGATTGACAAATAATCATGACCAAGACCAAGAGTGAGTTTCTATGGAAGGTTTAAGAAAAGATATAATGGGATTACTGATCAGCAAGATTAGTAAAGGCATCAATTACTGCACTCTTTGGATGAGTTACATTTTGCTGTAATACCTCCCATCCACAACCAGCCTGAAGAAGTCAACATCAGCACATTTCCTTTCACAAGCCAGTCTAGAAAGCATAAAGATGAATTTCATTTAACTCTAGATGCACCTGGAGCCTAACCCATCATAAATTCATGACTGTCACCTGAACTTCAGATCTTCTGAACAACGGTGACTGTCAACCATTATAGCTAAAAAATCCCATCCCAATTGTCATCTTCATGTCCCCTTGTTTTTCGTTTCTCCTTTGGGCATATTGGACCACGAAGCAAAAAATGAGGGCGAGATGCAGCTTAGGCCAGGAGTCTTACTTAACTTACCCATCCCAGCAAAAATGTCAAAAGGAGATGATGCCAATGTAGCAGAATATAATCCAGGAGGATACAATGGGAGAGTCTCGAGCACTGGCACTGGAAAGTGAAATACTGTGGTAAAACCTCGGGATTTAAACTCTTGCCTGGAAGCATGTAAAGGGAAATGGGATCCTGCATTGGTGCTTCCCATCACCACCAAAAGCTGTGAGGGATTACCTGTCTCCCAGGGTAGGCAAAGAGAATTTACAGTCATGAGCATACTTCGCAGCATGACTTCAGAAAGCACAGTTTAAAAAAGGTGCAAATAGCTCTCAAATTATCTCCTTACAGAGATTAACAGCGGAATTTAGAGCTTTTTGCTTCCCCCATCATTAATTCTTGTTTCATAGGGAGAGCTGCAATGCGCAGGGGCAAGACCTTTGGAAAAAACTCCTGGCAAAAACAATATAAAAAAGGACCAGAAAAATATGGTACTCATTCACAATCAGGACCTCTTATTCTAACTTCTCTCAATTCACAAAACAGACCCCAGCAAGATGAAGTAGGTTGGGAAAGGACAGCAGAATCAGAAGAAAAACAACACTTTGTTTTTCAGTCACACAAAAAAAGGAAAAACCACAACAGAACTCTAGCAACACACTAAATAGACTTTTGGAAAACTATAATGTAATTGTGACAAAAATTGTTAAAACTAATGTATCAAATAGGGAAGGGAAAACTTAGACCAAGTGAGAATAAAACTTCCTATTAATTAACCATTTCAAATAAAATTGACCTCACCCTGCCAGAGCCAGCATGACATTTCAATGCATAGCTACTTCTGCTCACTATAATCAGAGTTAATGCAAGGCCCTACCCAACATCTTCTGTATCGACTCAGCATTAGTTTTATGATTTTTATGTGACTATCCCTGAAATCAGGGCTCCAATATCTCTCTTCAAACAGTTGCTCACTCAATTTAAAAATAATGCACATCCTATTGCACTCAGGTTTTTTTACATATCAGATATCGAGACGGTGACAAAAGAGAGCTGAGTAACAGATTACTCAGAAGGTAGTGACCTAGATCTGAAACAGAAATGGAGTGGCTTAGCTCCTAAACACACAACTCTCTGCATGCACAGGAGCTGATGCAGCTTCCTGGACAATATGTCAGAAAGGAGAGGATGAAATAGTTTGGTCGAGAGCAACACACACTAAGAGTAAAGAACAACTGAGGTGCTTGCAAGATTAGATTTGTACTATCTCCTCCTCTAATCTTTTTCACAAATTAAAAGAAGAATGGGATTTAGACACTCTTTATAAACTTTACAGCTCATCTAAACATCTGTACAGAACAACCCGCCCCCACAAACACCATTGGGAAAAAAACAACAAAAAAACCCCAAGTGAACTCCGAGCAGTTGAAATCACTGAGCCATAAGGCTCAGGTTGTAGCTATCAAAATGTTAGGTTTGGTAAAAACTACCTTTCTTTATTTATTTATACGCATCTTAAAGACTTCTTTAGTCCACTTCTGCTTGAGTAGAACAGTTTTTCATAAGCACAAAGATATTTTAAAGAAAAATTAAAACTTGTATAAACTTAATATTTCTTAAACTTATTGGATTCTAGCATCTAAAATAAAACCAGCATTTCTTTACCTGAATTTAGTCTAGTGCATTGAAACAACATAGCTGCACACTTTTGTAAATCTATTCATTAAAGCATCTTTAACTAGGTCAAATATAAAGGTTGGGTAAATGTGGAATATTAATATCACCGTTGGCATTTAAATAAAAAACAAAGTTAATATTTTGATCGCTTTCTTTACACATTTATTTTGTGCCACCCAAAAATCTTACTGTTTTACACATACCATTACATTAGAATGCAGTTGGAATATCACTGTGCCACAGAGCTCCGCAAGCACATTTCCTGAGCTGATGCTGAAAATAACCCACAGGAAAAGGCTGCTGTTGAGCATATAAATGGGTCTTTCATCAATTCTCATATCACATTTGACTCTCCATCCTGCATCTGATGTATTCTCTAGAGCTACATTTTGCAATTTTATATCACGGTTGGCAAAAGGAGACAGAGTGCACACGTTGGAGGCGGGGGAGAAAGGCCAACATCGGTGACAAATATGCAGCGCTAACTTAGCTTCCTCCGCCTTTAGAAAAAGGAAATACATATGAAGAATGCCAAAATGAGGAAAAACACAAACATGGAACAAAAGAGGAAAGAAAAAGATAAAGCCTTGCAGATTAATTTATGAAAGCGCATGACACCCGAGTTCCTGTTACCCACGAACAGCGGGTTAGGAAGGAGCCTAAGGGATGCAGCAGCTTCATGCACTGCTTTGCTTCCTTCAGGCTCCCCCACAGCACACTGAGCCACCCTCCAGATGAAGCCAAGAGCCAGCACACCGAGCTGGGGCAACGTCACCGGAAGGACAAGGACATCCTTGTATTGTACCGGGGGAGCAATGGGAACAGAAGTTACAACATTTCTGCTATCGGTGGTGAGCATTTCTTCAGTGGGAAAGAAAGGATAGCACAGTTTACCCTCAAAACGGCTCTTTTAATGCACATGGATTGTATGTGCATCAAGGTTAATATGATGTGATTTTCTAGACTGCACAAGACTGTGACCAAAGCAGCCACCAAACCTTCTGGAGTGCAAAAGAGGATTCACCCAGCAGCTGGGCAGTGCTCACAGCAGTGCCTGCCTCATCACCACTGCCACCATCCTACTGCCTCTCGTACTCAAGAACACTCAGCCCTAACTACCTAAAATAAAAAGATAATGTCGAGAATTGAAAGCACATCTGCTTTTATGCAGCACTTTTAACAGCACCTGATAACTTACAAGTCTTTCATTATCGCACCTCCAACTCTGTCAAAAATTTCCCTGGCTGTGCCAGCCTTCTTCACTTACCTCCTTCTTTTACCAAAATCAAGAGGGAGCCCTTGAAAAGAGGGATGAAACAAATATCAAAGTCAAAAATTCTTTTTCATTACCATCTTGGAGATCTTCACAATTATTTGCATTTCATAAGACATTTCAAATCTTTTCATGACTGGATTGCATACCAGAATAACAGTATTGGAAAAAGGTAGTGCTCCAACTCCTTTCTCTCCCTCATTGAAGATGGAGAGGATGAGACTTCAGAATCTCTCCCACTCTCAAAACAGATTAAATCAGCACATCTCAAAAATATATTTGCATGAGAATGTGTCAAGATTCTAACAAAATTCCTATTTATTCTGATGTAAAAAAATAAAAAAAAAAAGGGCGGGGAGAAGAATATCAGCATAGTTCTACCAGGTTTTTTTAGAAGATTTGAGTATTTTTCCAGAGTGCCTATTTTCTTCTTACAGTATATGCATTTTATTTCAGGTTGTATAGCAGACTAAACTGTAAGGCTGTATAACTGAAAGACACTCCAATGCTAAGGAAAACTTCTCTTACTGGAAAAGCAGACCATTGACTCACATAAAGTTTCTTGGAAAGAAAGAAAAGAAAACCCAAAAGTAGTCCATATGCTCTCCTGAGTAAAAAATTAACTGCGAGTCTTCCATGTAGTTTGACATGCTACCCTAGTGGTACAAAATAATTAACTTGACCTTAGAAAATAGAGGAATCCCAGACCCAAGGTTCCTAGCGCTTGCATTCTTCCCAAAGTTCTTATGTCAAACATCAGTATTCCCAAGCAACTGTACTACTACCGCTTCTCACCAGCATTTCCATGGCTCCCTGATTTGACTCTGATTAGACACGCCTAACAATTACAGAATTTGTTTCTTCATGGTCTGTGAGAGCAAAAAGTGACAAGTCAGCAAAACGGCTTATTCCTTGTATCTGATAGGCAAGAATTGCTTTGTCTGTTCTTGTCCATTCCCAGCTCTGGGGCTGGGACTGCCAGAGAGGCTCTGCAGTCAGCCTCGCGGGGGACGGGGAGCGCAGATCTGAGCCCTCTGACTCACTCCTCAATGACAAGCCCTCAGAGCTGGCAGAGGCCGCCCTGCTGCAACGCGATGGAGGGAGGGGAACAGAAAGGCAGGCTCAAGGAAGGACAGCACAAAAAGAAAGCCGGTGATAACACATCACCAAGGATAATGAAGCCTGATAGGAAACCTAAATAGCCTATTATCAAAGCTATTTCATTAAAACCTGATGGGCAATTGCAGAGAAAGAATTTTACGCACAACTAAGGGTGGCAGAAGCCAGCTAGACACACGGGGAGATTGGAAGACAAGACAAGACTGCAGAGCTGGCGCAGAAGGAGAAACCAACCTTCTTCAAATCAGAAAATAATCCACTGTAGTCTTTGAGAAATAGATGAAAAAAACCAAACTACATACTTGGCCTCTACTTATCAGGAAATTATATCCTTCAAAAAAATTCAATAAAAAGATGACATGGGTTTTAATGTGTGACACCTCCAATATCTAAACCATATTTTGTGCATTCAAATCTCAGCATAAGGGTTTGAACTTGCAGTATTCTGAATGCTATTTAGATCTTGCAGACTTTTATTAATTTAGTGTTTCTGAATGGGAATTTCGCAATTACAAAAAAAACCCCAAAAACCACACAAAAAACCACAACATCAAAGAGGAATATGTATCAAAGTGCTTAACCACACAGATTTCAATATGAAATTCAATATTCCACGAAGGTTTTCATGGACACTTAATTGACCTCTGGGGACTCAGTCCCCAAAGCAGAATTTAGTACAGAAAACTAAACTTACATTTTGCATTGACATGCTCATTTCTGGAAAACCCATGGCTTATTCTCAATCAGCAGGTATGGGGAAAATGCGAAGTAATAGTTAACTAAACCAACACTGAAATCATAAAGGATTGTTGTCACATGATGCTCCTCCCTCCCCAGGCCTTTCCAAAGAAAAATCCTAGCTGGAAACACAAGGACACAGTTATAAATAAATTAGCACTCATGTACATTTGCAACATCTTCAAGGAACACTGTCAAAAGTAGCCAGTAAATACAGTATGCTATTCCCAGAAGGCTGAAGGAAGAGACTCACTCAACTTGAAATACAATTCTCTCGCCTAAAAAAATGTAACAAATACCTAAAGGAAGGCCGCAAAATCCAAAAAAGTTTAAGTTTCTGTTTTCTGCAGCATGACAGATGTTCCAAGGCGCATCCATTGCTCCTCTGCATCTTTAGTTCACCGGACAAATGTATGCTCAATGTTACTTTTAGATCTAAGGGAGATTTTGCTGTGCTACTCAGAATAAAGGTTTGACATGAAAAATATGACAACTAATGCATAAATACTTCTCTTTCATTTGGAATTTTCAAAACAATGGTGTTACTTTGAAACAACCATTACAACTACTGGTTTCTGACAACAATAAATGAATTGTGGCGGTACCAGCATCACTGACTTTTCATCTCACTTTTCAGGCCTGAACCACTGTTTTCTCAAAAAAAAAAACCCCAAACCCAAAAAACCAACAAACAAAACCAACAAAAACCCAAACAAACAAAAACCCCCCACAAAACCCACCAAATCCAGAGAGCTGCATTTCCTGTTGTTATCTGTGACTGGATAGTGATATTTAAAACTTCGTTTACACTTAACAGCATATTTTCTATCTCACAGCATCTATTCTTCACTCATGTTGTTTATAGAGTCCTCATAAAAACACATTCATCTAAATCATCCATTTTAAATTGGCAGTCAAACAGGTAGGCTAGACCAAAACAAACAATCATTAAACGCCATCTCAAAAGACTTCTTTTTTGTATAGTGGAAACAAAACATAGACTATCTGCTCCCAAGGTACTGACATTACTTACTTTATTGAGAATATTCCCCTGAACTACTTAACAAAAACCAAATCCATCTCATCAGCAGCACCTGTTCCACCTTAGTGGTTCACACACTGGATCAGGACCCTGACTCTCCTCCTTTCAAAGACAAGCCTCCTCTTTTCAGCAGAAAGGAGGTTGACACCAAGTAATTCGGAAATGAAATTCTGACACCTGATACCTACCATTAATTACGCAGGCCTGCCATTTGCGTTTAATTCCCCATGGGAAGGCTCAAGCAAACAAAACATATCTGAATTAAATAAGACATATGAAGTTCAGATGAAAGTGTCAAAAGCTATTACCATCCTCCATTAAAACATACTGGTTTCACCAGATGGGATTGTCAGGAAATTTCTCAGTAACCACCAAAGTACTGAGTACATTATCAAAATTTTATTTCTTCCTCCAGAAAGAAATGTAACATCAGCTAAAGACACCATTGAACTCTTCTGGTTATGGCAAGACTGGAATTCAGACTTAATATATTGAATATGTGCTATTATGACTCGAAGTGCAGGCAATTGGTCTGAATTTCTCAGAAGAACAATCTCATTTGTACATTGGCTTTAATCATAACACAGTTTGTTTAGAGATCCCCATTAGCAGTGCATTACAGGAACTTGTGCGCCACGATCTATGAAAAAGAGCTGAGTGCGTGTTCTGACAGGCTGGGGAAAATGCAAGAGGCAATTATTTCAATAACAACAGCAGCACTGTTGCTCTAACTGGTTTTATAATATTGCCTGGCCCAGGAAATTATAAAAAGCTCTTAAAGAACTATGCAGAAAGGGTAAGACAACATTGATAAGGAAGCTTCAAAGGATTTGAGATAACACTGGATGGGAAAACTGGAGAAGCTGCCTGCCCACCCATCTGGGCGAGGACCCTTACACCTCCCAAGGCAGAGCCAAAATGAATATTCATCCCTACTCTCCCAGCAGCACTGATCCAGGTCAGGAGACTACTGTGCTGTTGTGTCCCCTTTTTTTCCTAGAGATTTTTTTTATTCTCTGAAATCTATTCAAATAACTACATCCATTACTTGTTTCATAAGGTAGTTTCCAGCTATTTAATTTGATTTAAAATAAACACATAAATGGCTCTGGTTGTGGTTTTCTACATGTGCTTTTTAAAGAAAAACAACACAAACCCAGCTGTGCCAAGAACAGCCAACTTAGGGAGCAGCTTCAGGTGTAGATGTGCCAGGGAGACCACTTAAACCCTTATATCACCACTGGTACTGGGGAAGGTTTGTGTGGAGAGGGAATAACAATAAACCTCACACATTTAGCCAGGTAAGAAAACCACGGAATTTCACTTCAGGAGCAACTGCAATCTCACACCTACCATGATGCTTCATATAGCAAAACTATCCTTTTCCTAAAGCAGACAGATATTCACCTGGATTCAGAACAAAACAACACAAACCAAAATGAGTCACATAAACACATGAAATGCATCCTTATTTAAGTTTGGTCTCACCCTTCTTAAATACACCAAACTGAGGGAATACCAAGAGAGTGTGGTCAAAATCCCTGAAAGATACCCAGAGACTTAGACAAAAAGCATACGCTCTGTCAGGAACTTAAAGTACACCAAAGACAAAACTAAGAAACACCCTGCTGTAAACTATAAAAGTACTCAACATCCACTTGAATAAACGTACCAGTACCTAGCCCATAGCTAGAAATCTGGGTGCCTTATCTTTCCATGATAAGGTTTCATGCTTTCCAACAAACAGACAGATCCATGTTGATAATATTAGCTATAAAACAATTAACATAGGATGCCCCTTAAAATATTTGTCTCTTCCTATATAAGAGAACACAGATTCTTTGAAGCATATGTTTGCTATACACGCATCCAAAATGAAACAAAGCCTAGTAACTATCAGTAAAAAATGAAGTTAAATGTGACTATCTAGAAGTTAATTCATTTATTCTTGTTGTAATGCATGTGTTCTCAATAGCGTGAAGAAGTTTGCTGGGGACTTTGAAATACACAGGCTGCATATTTCAGTCAAATCCTTATTGCTGGTTTGAGATAAATTTTTAGGATCTGTAAGACAAATTGATTAGCTGAAGTTAAGAAATTGCATGATACCATATTACACAAAGCAATGCTTTACCTATTACCACACTGACAGACACACTAAGTGATGCTATTTAGGGAGAACACATGAGTCCGGCCACTCTCCGTGGCCCATTCTCTTCTCAGCATCCATCACAGCGATACAAATATTAAAAGACCTGTTTCTGCCTATTCCATTTAGCATCTGTTTCGGACATAGAATCACAGAATCATTAAGGCTGGAAAACACCTCAAAGATCATTCAGTTCAACTGTTAACCCAACACTGCCATGTTAACCACTAAACCACGTCCCCAGGTGCCACAGGCAGACATTTCTTGAACACTTCCAGGGACACTGATTTCACCACTGCCCTAGGTAGCCTATTCCAGTGCCTGACTGCCCACCCTTTCAGTGAATAAATTTTGCCTAATATCCAATCAAACCTCCCTGGTACAACTGGAGGCAGTTTCCTCATACCTATGAACCTGTCCAATCCCTTTTTGAATCTGCTGATATCATCTGTCTCCACCACCTCCTGAGCTAAAGAAACATAGCAGCAACCTGCAGAGTTACCAAAGCCCATCACACTAATATTCTGAGTCACACAGAAATTGTGCACCACTACCACCTTTGCTGGGAGCACAGGCAGATACAGAAGACTCACTGTCTTTGGGAAGAGGCAGTAGCTTCTGTTATACCCGAAAAAGCTTTCCAGACCTGATAAAGAATTTGCATACCCAAAAGCTTGTCTGCTTTTCCCAGCTCTATCAACTGATCTAAAAATATATTCATTCCCCCTACAAACCTAGCAACTATGCACTCTATGGATAGTTATTCCAGTTCATCGTGAGACTGCTAAGGTTCATTCCTCCCCATTGAAGTACTCTTGGATACAAATACATGACTGTATCTGATTTGCTTTAATTAAAGCTGGAAAAGTTTCCCAAATTTTGAGGAATATATGAGGAATAACTAGCTTACTTTTCCTCTTGGCTCATTGCCAAGTGCAAGCAGTTTTCAAAACAACAAAAGCCTACAGAAAGATATACAGGAACAACTGTCCTGCTGACATGTAACCGAAAGAGGTACAGCCTCTCAAGTTATCATTTAAACATATTTACAACCAACAGAGTTACAAGGCAGCTGTTTAACTTCCCTTCCCTCTTTATTTTACCTGTCAAGTCTCCAACGTCTGCCTGTAGCTTCACAAGGCTCCTCAACTTCATAGAAGTCAGTGCTCTGGTCTTCCACACTGCTGGAGTTCTGCCATTCAGAGCAGAGATTTCTCCTAGCACCCATAGCAAAAGGCAAGTTCTCATACTCAGGTATTTCCTCATAGAGACGCACATTCTCATACTCCGGAGCACCAGTGCTGGTTACAGAATTCAAATGTGTTTGAAACAAATTCTCTCCCAAAAGTACATGTCTATCTAAAGACTCCAGCCTTTGGTTATTTCGCATCTCAGGTTGACTTCTGTTTCTCTGCCTCTTCTTCTGTAATGCCGGACTACTTATTTCTACGGAATGTGCCTTGGCAGATTTAGCTTTCCTTTCACTGCCTACAGACCCTATATTCCTGTTGTTATTTCCACACCCATCCCCATTGGAAAGGTTGGCACTAGCACTCTCCACTGACTGGCTGCCTTTAGACAGAAATTTCTGAAAGTCACTTTTCTTTAAGCAAACTGACAGCTTCATGTTCAGAAGCTTTTTCAAGCTATTTTTCTTGTGATGGTCTTTGCAGGGCTTGTCTGTCCTGTCCATGTCCACAGCAGAGAGAGACTTGGCCCTAGGCTTCGTCACAACAGTCAAGTGGCTGAAGCTGGTAGCAGTTTTTAATGATTCAGAATTTCCTGAAAATGGAAGAATAGGATGAGGTAACTTCCAGACGGGTTTTTCAGAAGAGCGTTTGGGTATGTCACAGGATGACAGTGCATCCTGCTCCTTGGCTCGTGGATGTGCGAACCGAGATCCTTCTAGCAGGCTGTTCGATTTGTCCTCACTGGAGGTGTAAGAACTTTTGTCCACAAGCTCTGCTGACGCAGCTTTTTTCAGCAGGCCAGCAGCTGGAAGGCCATGTCTCTGTGGTTTCTTAGGAACAACTTTTGGAGAACTCTCATCCTTTATTTTAGCTTCTTTATTTTCCAAGTTTTGTGGGGAAACATGGAGGCTGTTGGAAGCAGATGAGTGCTGACTGCTTGTCAGTTTGAGCTGCTTTGGCAAACTCATGGACAAGGTGTCACACCTGACAAAATTAGGCCTTTTGTCCACAGCACCTGGCGTACTGGTGTCATCTGTTATCGCATCCATAGAGTTATGGTCTGTATTTAAAGAAGATTCAACACTTCCCACCAAATCAGGACTTCTGTGTGAAAACTGAGGCAAAAGATTTTGTGAAGCTGACTCTTTCATAGCAGGTTCCTTTACCTGAGGTATTTTTTCTGCATTGCTTTGAGTTACCTCACATTTTTCAGGATGAAACACTTCTGCATTATTGTTATAACAAACACTTTGACCAAGGACATTAATTTTTGCTGGCTTTTTAAAGCTTTGGTCCACAACCCTGTAAGAATCTTTCTCTGAATTAGATGGTTCCTTTGTTCCTTCTCCTGTGCTGTCTATGCCATCCTGCCGGACTAGACACGCAGCACGTGGCTTTCTTGGCTTAGGGATAGGAAGCACTTTGGAGCTCAGGACTGAAGATGTTTCAGGAGAGGTTTTATCAGCATCTGCTTTCATCCCTACTTCACCTGAAAACATCCTATTGCTACTTACATTTTCATTCTCTAGGATTTCCTTGTCCAATGGGGAGGAATAACTGTGATTATTTTCAGTCAAACTAGGACAAATTTCAGACATCTGAAACTCATCAGCAATAATCTTACCATCAGCATTTTGCTGCTTCCCTTTAGCTACCTCAGAAGATGACGAAGACTGTACAAGTTCCATAAACTCTATTTTAACATCATTCTTGGAACTGCTGCCATCTCCTTTGTCAAGTTTGTCTGCATACCTGTGCCTCACAGGACTGCTGTTAGGAAACACACCATGAGTTAGGACATCCTTAAGTTTCTCTTCCAAAATGCTGGCTTTCAAAACCACCTGACTTCTATTTCCCAGTTTTTCATTGTGACTATCCCCCAGAGATAGTGCATTTCTTTCACCAAGCTTGATGCTCTCTAAGGTGTCAAAGTGCTCAAGAATGATCTGAGTTTTACAGGTGTTCTCTCCATTTCCAAGTTTATGAAGGCATTCAAATTTGCAAGGTGACACAGGTAGAATATATGCTGTGTTTCCAGTACTCCCTTCCGAGGTTTCATTTTTATAGTTCAAATGGTCTAGAGTTTGAGGAGAATCTTCCCTGTGCTCCTCAAAGCTTTTTGTGCTTTTTCGTGTAGATGATGGAGGTTTAACTTCCGGGATGGAGGAGCTCTTGAGAACCTTTGGTTTCGGTGCAATTGCTGGCTTGGTTTTCCTCGCTGCTTGTATCCCACCAGAAAGTACAATATCAGGCTTCGGTGCAACAGGTGGAGGCGCTGCCTTGTGTCCCAGGACAAATTTTGGTTTGGGGGCCACTGGTGGCTTCTTAATTTCTAGGAAGGATGGAAAACAAAGACTTTAGTCACCATCGCCCACAGAACAATTTCAATAATGCAGTATTATTAAAGGTTTTGTAACATTTAACTTGTGATCTACAAGATCTCAATGTGTGTATGGATACATTTTTCTCTTAAAAGCATGCCTTCCTTCCCTAACACCACTTTTTTACTAGTTGCCTTTCTTTGTTTTAATAGGCACATCTAGGAATGGTAGGGAAAGTTTTCGAAGTCTTTTCATAAACAAACAGTTTAACGTAATATTAGTACACGTACTCCCTCAGATGCTAAAGTCTGATGCCAAGAAAAGCGGAGAAGATTCTCCTCATTTTGCAGTTTTAACTGTAATACCATTTTAAAACGTTGCAAGTATGTTAAGTGCCACATCTATAATAAGCCATGAAGATAATGGGACAGCCAAAAAAATGACCAGGGTAGTTCAGTCCCTTCCTCCACCACCTTGAGAAGTGCGCAACCTAAAATTCCTCGGTCGGTTCCTCTGCTCTTCAAACAATACTGAGATGAATCACTGTACCAGTTGCAGAATTGGCATGTCACTACCAACAGGTCAGTTAGCCTCTGGTATGGAGTAAATGCAGTAATTTGTAGCAAGGCAGTACCTTTCTATTGTAAAACACCATTTCTGTGCCTCATATAAAATTACTCTTCCCAACATGTCTGACCTAGAAACAATCACCACTGTTATGAATTACAACCCACTTGGCACAAGATGACAAACCCCTGGGAGAGTGTATAGCACTCAGGAAAAGGAGTTCATGAGGAACTCTGAGATTGTGGAGTTTTGATTCTGTTGTTTGAGTGGTTTTGGGGTTTTTTGTTGGCTTGTTCTGTGATTGCTTTTTTTAAAGTATGTCTGAAACATTTGAATATTTCAGGAGATTATTTATGACCAATTCATTTCCATATGCTGGAATAATTTCAGATTTCTAAGTGCTTTGAGCGATTTTTGATATGTTGAAAAATATAAAGTAAACAAGTTTCTCGTGCTGTTTATGCATGACCTCTGTATTTACTACCTTTGTTTTGACCAATATTTTGGTCTATTTCCAGTAAGTCATATACATGTTAAATAACACCCTCAAGAAAACACACTAGTTAATGTTTCACATACAAGTAGATAGGGTAGGCCATTGATTTATCATTCCCTTTGAAACGTGGGTTTGGTGTTTGGTTGTGTTTTACCACCATTACTACTACAGATATGCAAATATATCTTAATCTCTAGCCTAGAAATGCAAGAATGAAGTTTCAAAGTTTAGGTTTGTTTTGTGGGGATTTGTTTGTTTGATGGAAATCTAGATGGTTAAACAAGAGAAAAAGGGCAGATGCCTCAGTTTCAAGTATTTCCTAAACAGCAAGCCACTGCTCTAAGCAGAGAACCAGAAACAGTAAAACCATGTTTTTCTAGGACATGAATCACTAAATGGTACCCAGACTGACTCTACTTACACTTAGAATGGCTGCCCTTGCTGCCATTATATTAGTGAAGAGATAAACCTCTGGTGCCTCTGACAGCAGAGACAATTTTTAAGAAATTTTGCAAGAGAGAATCCAGAATTTCTTTCCAAAGGTACAGCCCCCTATAGCCACTAACAACAGTGACCCAACTACCACCTACTGCCAAGGCTACCCCACCTTCTGCATCCCATCTAAGGGCAGGTTTCCCACAAAAAGATGAGTCAACAATTTACTAGGAAAACAAAAAAATTAACCCTTTAGGTGGGTAACTGCTGATCCTGAACAGCAGAAGAGAGCTGTACACTCACTTTCAGACAAGTCAACTGCTTATTCAGTTGGAAAATGAAGTGATGGCAATAAAGGAGCCTGTGTTCCATTGTAAAAAAACAAAGAAGAGATGCCCAATTTGTCACAGAACACGACACAGCAGTAGACCTAGGACCGTGTTCAGTAATATTTATTAAGTTATTAAAGTTCCCTGGAAACAGGAGAGACAGGCTGCTTTGGAACACTTCCTGATGCCCAAGTGAGAGAAACAGATTGAAAATTATACAGCAGATTAAACACTGGCTAGGTAAGCAATATCCTGTGGATTATTTTTTCTGCTCACGAACTGAAGTCCATGAACCTTGGAAGTTTCTCTATCTATAGTGGGAGTAACTTACATTTTGGATAGCACCAAACTAGATTACTCTGCAGAGCTTTCAACTAGCATTCATTAGAGAGCACACTCAGAACTTATGACACGACACCATTACCTGACTATAAACTATCAAAAAACCCCATGGCTTTATCAAAACTAAACCATGAAAATGTAAAGAAATACAAAGAAAACAAACCAGTTGTTTATAGAGCAGTGGTGGAAACCTGGATAATGAACAGAGCAGAAAAAATCACTTCTGATAAGTACAATTCAATGTGATTTCTGAAGCCTACTAGAATTTTTCAAATTACTTCAATGTTAAAAAGCATTGAGACAGACAGAGGAGACCAGCAAATTGTGTGGGATAATAAAGACACCACTGTCTGCTTTAAAGTGATTGCACATTTCATCTAGAGTAGATATGGGTCAATGTATTAACAGGCACATTACAGTCTCGGTATCAATACAGATCCGCAGTCAACCGCTCCATCAGAAAGGAATGTGATGAAGAGCCCTTTCAAACACAAATATGACGTGAGAGGAAAGACTCCAGGAAGGGAATGCATACCAGTAGTTTTCCCCAACAAAATATCTTTAAGTTTCTGAAGAATACAAGCAATGAACTACTTAGAAAAAAAATTACAGCAGCTGACAAGAGTAAAAGTATAGTAGATTTATATTAAAAACCAAGAATTACAGTTCAGTTGCTTATAAACTAATTCAATTCACTGTTGGATGAAAAACACAATTCTACATAACAGCGCTCTAAAAGGGGCAATTTCCCATCCAGAATAAAAAGAAAACTAAGTAGGAGGCAACTGTTATTTATAAAGGTGTAAGGAATGACTGGAAGTCATATGAGAATGACTTTTTGTTAAATGGCAAGCATAAGCAAGCCTCTTTGGTGAGAAACAATAAATATAATCAAGGAAACATTATAGAGCAAATGCATGGAGCAGTTAGTTGTTTGGACAGTGGGCTTTTTCCTGGTGCCATATGGAACTATTCACCTAAGGACAGAGATGGTTGGTTATGCTCAAGAGAGTAAAAATTGAAGAGAATTTGGAAATCATTGTACGTAGTTATTTTATGAGAACTCCATGCAGGTCTGAAGCTAAGCAGTAAATAATCTGGTAAGTATAAAAGATGAAGGGAGTTGAAAATATTTCTGTACATAGCACCTGCCAGACTGTTAGTGAAATGCTATGTCACCTTCTGGCAATCTCAGAAATAACTACAGAATCATCCAAGGTCTACAAATTATGCTTCAAATCCCAAGGAAGCTCATCCTGGTTAATTTGACCAAGAATTTAAAAAGCAAGATGGTGACAGAATATATACTTATGCACATGTGAAAGGTTTTTGATAACAGATGGCTCTTGAATCACAAACAAAAAACTCAACAAACAAACTACAACCAAAACCAAAATACCTAAGCCCTGATGAGATTCTGTAGCTGACCACTGAAGTTTGACAAGTTCAAACTAGAAACAAAGCTCTAAAATTATTATGAAACCAAAAGGATAATTAACTACAGAATCAACTTGCCTAGTGCTGTGGGGGAGCCACAAGCACTCACAGGCAACTTAAACTCACTTTCTAACATGTGTATTTTCAGAGGAAACTTTGGACTGGACATTGGATTCTCTAGCCTATCTTACTCAGGAAATCAGATAATCACTATGATTTTCCCCACTCCCACCTCCAATCTTAACCCATTTCTCGAAGAGAATCCCTGCATCCAGGGATTCCAGTAATAAATGCAAATATAAGAGCAGAAATACAAAATTTTATTTGCATAAACAGATTAAATATTTAGGAGCCAGAGAAACTGTCAAGGAGATATCCTCCAACCTGTTTGACTATGCAAAGGAAGAAATCCATAAATAAAGTGACTAGCAATGCTGCCATCACCAACAGGAAATCTGCTGCTCACGTAGGAACAGCCAACACCATGCTCAGTGCTGACGGAAAAAAAAAAGGTGCTTAAAAATACCAACAATTAACCCCCTTAAAAAAAGTGGATTTAAAAGGGCATTATTTTTCTAACAACAAATTGCCATTAGCACCACCTATGCAGATCAATGCACATGCTCTTTGTCTGACTTCAGGTCACAGCACAGAAAACAAACGTTTATCTCTCTGGTGAACTATGTGCTTCAGCATGCTGAGGAAAAAGCAACACCCGTTCTTATCCTGCTGATCTCCTCTGTGACCAACACTTGTTATTGCTTGACTGGTAAGTGCTCCCGTTCTTCTTTTGATTTGTTTCAGAGGAGGATGAGAACATCCTGAAGCAACTTCTGCTCTCAATCCTTTGACCCTAAAGTGCCCCCCATTTCTGTTCTTCAGATGACAGAATTTAACAATCACTTAAAAACACTTGTGTGTCTTCTCCTATGCACTATCATGAGACTGAGCAGAAAAGCCAGTTAAGATATTGCAATCATAAGCATTATTATAACACAGCTTTAAATCCTTCTCAAATCTTTACCTCTTGTTATCTTCCCTGCCCTACATAGGAATAAGGAGAAGCAATAATATACAAAGGTGAACTGAGGCAAAAAATCAAACAGCACTACCCCTTCTGCAATAAACCCTGCTGTTGCTAAAGGAATGTTTTTCCCAGGTAATTTTTATGCCAATATCTTTGAGATCATGTTAACAACTTCTACATTTAGGAACAACAAAAGAACAGGAACAAGTCATGTTGACTTGCATCTGTCCATGAAAAGGGGGACAAATGGTTCTAGACACTGTCAAGCCAACATAACTTGATATTCCTTTCCTTATAATGTTTCACGTGAACAGAGGCCCCCTTCCTGGTATTCAGGATGCCCTACTGGACTATCTCAGGTCACCCAAGAGGTACCCTGGGCAGGATTCTGCAACCTACCCTAAAGCAATGTCCTTTCTGAACCACAAAACAGTAGGAAGACAGTAAAACAATGAATCAGTGTGGCATCTGATTTTGACAGCAGCTGAGCCTAAGCTTAAGGTAAGGGTATACAATCAAACTCCTATGGGGTAAGCCCAGGTGTGAATTTAACAAATCAGCTACTTTATAGAATTTAACAAATCAGCCACATATAGGTCATATGAACACTCTTATCTTACCACACAGTATATAAGGCAGTTTATTCCTTTTCACCTATAAGGTTGCATATAGCTCACATACGACTTCACAGATCTATCTCACACACACCAGGAAAAGAAAAGGGCTTCAAGCAGTTACCACGCAGCAGCTGTCCTAGAGCAAACATACGCATTGGCTTTCTTGTGGCACCTTGTTCACATACACACACTGTTTTCTCAGATATAGGAAATCACATCTGTAGGCTAGATATGAAAATAATGCAATGTCTGGAGGGTATCTACTAAGAGATCTATGTGCTGGTTTTTCTTACATGAAGGAAGAGCTTGCTCCAACAGCCAATGTGCTGTTTCTGAGACTATTTCTAGCATAAAACACTACAACTCACAGTCTCGAAACGAGAAAGCCAATCTGGCTTTTAAAGAACATGTAGGGAGAAAGATAATTACCACTATGTTTGGAATACGCTGAGAGATTATTGCACTGGCACTCAATACACAGCAGAGAGAAACAGATAAAGTATTTTAAAACTCCTATTCTCCAGCAGCCTGAAGCTTAAAGACTCATTACAAGGCTTTTCAGGCCAATTACTTTGTTTGCAGTTACAAAAAGAAAGTTTCATTAGGTAAACACCTCAAAAAAGTATTGTGAGATCATTAATTTATTTCCTGCAAATGTTTATTTATTTTCTCATTATGGAGAGGCTCTGATTTTCTCAGGTGCCACAACGCTCAAAAGAAACAAAAAAAGGAATGAGTCATAACATCCCGGAAGATAACACATGTAGTTTTTAAAGTACAAGGAAAAACCGTGGTTTCCAAGCCACTAGTTTTAGAAAACATCCTAATTAAATTGCAAAAGGAAAACATCGATTTCAAAATCTTAGGTTGTTCACTGACTTTTTGAAATAAAACAGGAAAGTTAGGGATAACTTCAGAGTAAGGACAAGAGATGAATAAACAACCTTTTAAGATCACATGCAGAGACAGAGCTGAGTAACTCTAATGAAACTTGACATATTCAAGGGTTAAAGGGACATTAAACCCTGCAGGCCTCATTTTTTTTCAATCCTTGAAAGCAATGAAGTTTGATTGGAAAAGTCATGTTGATTTTGTTTATTCTGTTCCCGCTATGTTTTTTCCATTTGAACTACATTTCTGACATTAAAATACATTTTTCTCATTGTTGTTGTCAAATCCAATCTCAAGCCTAAGCTATACATTCTGCCCACATTAAATAAGCTCTATAGATTCACATATAAGGACTGTTTCTTCAGCAAGAAATAATAAATGTCAAACTCATAACTCTGAGCTTTTGTTTTTTCCTTTTAAAGGCAAAGCACATACTTGAAGCCAGCGTAATACTTTCAGGCAGAAAATGAGTAAATGGACATTCATTGGCATCATATATATAGTGTGTATATATAAAATATGTCTTGTGAAGTACATGAGAAAGCAATGGCAGGAGTATAGCTGTAAGTGAAGACTGAAACCAACATATGGGCCGATCACGACACTAAGATAATCTTCAAATTATAGAGAAGTATTTTTAAAAAGTGCTATAGTTCCTTAGTTCCAACAATTCCATACTTACACATACATTTTAAAACATGTAAGCAATAGCTGTGGCAGAACTCCATAATGGAATTATGTTCAACTCTGGACTGAGATGTAACTGAAACAATTTTGTAGAGGAAATAGAAACGATACGCAGCAAGACACTGAATATGCAGCGCATTATTTAGAAAGGCAGAAGGTAAGCTGGAGCGAGGTTAAGGCTGGGTTATCAATCTCAGACCTTTTGCAACTTCTGTCCTTGGGGAGAAGCTGTGTTTGGTGTTTCTCCCCATACTACAGTCCTCTCAAATAGCACAGTATCTCTCTTAGAGAGAGCCCTGCATATCAAGCATACACCTGCAAATCCTACGTAAAAAAATATTAAAGCAATACAGATGATGGTGCACCATGTTGCTTTGTCCTAAAGGTACATTAAAAGAAGACACAAGAGAGGCACTTAGGCCTTTCAAGTCAAACTGAAGGGAAGATTTCTAGCATTTCAAGTTCCGTCTGAAGCCTTCACCAACAATAACATTTTTACTGAAACGCCGTATTACCAACCAGTTGTCAAAAAGCTGGCTTACACAGCACAAGCCAGAGTAAGAACTGAATTCACAATTAAATAATTTCAGTGTGGGAAATAGATTCTGTAGATCACAGGACTGAAATTAAAATACAGGAGTTGGTAAGTTTTTATGTGAGCAACAGCTTTATACAGAATGCCTATATATTACAGGCACTAAGTTCTGCAGCAATAAGAAGAGAGGGATATTAAACCCTCAAAACTGTCTTCCTGCAGTCTGCAGCTTCTTCATACCCTGCCCAGGAACTCTTTAACTGAAATGTCAAAAGCTGTCATGATGCTGTCAGCAGGACCATGCATCTCTGATCTTGATTCACCTGTTCCCCATCTATTTTTTTATCTTCACATAATACGTCACACACAAAATACTCTTCATCCTCTCTTAAATACCCCTCATCTTCCCTCTTCCTGCCCCAGTACTCTTTATGCCTCCCTCTTGAAAAAAAACTCGCTAAAATTTAGATTTGCCATGAAACTGTCCCACTTTATTTTGATATTCCTCAGCATCCCTTTCTCTTTTGCTCACTTTGCTCACCAGAACCCCTTTGTCCTCACCTTCCCCATAAACACCCCCACAACGTACACTTAAAACTGATTTAGTCACACCACCTAAGATCTAAAAGTCCTGAAATCACTGGTTAGGACTGAAAATCTGCCCAACTTTCTGAAACTTAGTACCGTATCAAATTTTAACAGCCTAGCTTTAAGCTCTTGAGCACCCCCTAACATTTATTTTATTTGCACAGCTGTTTAACTCTTAAAAGATCAGGGGTGAACTGCACTATGAGCGGTACTACTAAAAACGGGAACATACAATGTGGCTGTTAAGCAGAGATATCCTGCTTTATTACACGCTTTTCAAAATCTAAACAAAATCAGTTCAGTCATATCTATTAAAAATTGGAATGCTTTTAATGAAGCAGAAAGATGCATTAAATCACTTTTCATTTTCCAGTAAATTCTTATTAACTATGAGAGCTCAGATAATTAATGCTGGAGGCAATAACAATTTGACATACTTGAGAGGAAAGCACTGAGAACTGGGTTGATATTTCTGCTTGATGACTGTGTATTGCTTTTTCTTTAGAACACACACCACCCCAATCCTTACAGGAAGCACTTTGCTGCTTCCCGTTTAACCCTACAATTAGCTGTGTTTCCATCCAATACATCATAATTTACACGACACCGTTTTCAAGGCAGAAACGACTTCTGTCCTCGTCTTTAGGCATATAAGAAAAGAATCTACTAATCTAACAGAGGGCTGAACAAAAGTACCAAGTTAGCACACCACCGTGCAGGCAAATATAAATACGAGCAATTCCCTTAAACACGGGGTGCTCTTGTTCTGAACCAAGAATTTGCCTTGGAGCTCTTTTAGCCATTAAATTGGCAGCGGTCAAGAAACGGGGGAGGAAAGGTAAGGAAAGCGCTGAAGTAGGTCAGTTCCAACCAGCAGCTGGAAAGGCCAGAAGCGAACGCTTTCCAGCACCCCAGTGGGGCTCCTGCTCGCAAGATCCCGGCTAAGGCAGGTACATCCCCAAGCAAAGCCGCAGCTGACAAACTCTCGCAGCTCCGCGGAGTCAGACGGAGCGACAGCCCCAGCGCGGGTGCTGCTCTCCCGCCAGAACCCGGCCCCCAGCAGGTTTCCCCCGCCGTCAGCTCAGCCCAGGCGCAGGGACCCACTCGGGACACGCGGGGCGGCGAGCGCAAAGCCCGGCTCAGCCCGCGCCGCTCCAGCCCCGGGCACGACGCGCCCGCACGGCCCCGCGGCCAAACGTGCCGGCGGGCGCGGGGAGCCCGCAGCGGCCCCCGGCAAGGGCTGTCCCCCGGCAAGGGCTGTCCCCCGGGCCGGGTGCGGGG
>VZTG01005436.1:2195783-2291321 GCA_013397845.1 Melanocharis versteri | reverse complement strand
CGGCGGTGCCGCGCTGCCCGGCCCCGCTGCCGGGCGGCCGCGGTGGGAGGTGTCGGGAGGGCCGCGGCGGCGGGGGTTCCCGCAGAGCCGCCCCTGAGCACCGCTCGGGCTGCGGAGCGGCGCCCCGCCAGCCGGGCTGAGCTGCGGGGTCTGGGCAGAGGGAGTAAATAGCGAAAAAATTCTGCTTCTGAATCGGTTTCACGCAAGAGGTGTCTTTCAGCACGCACTCAGCTGTACAGCGAGCACTGAAACTGCTTTATCTCTGTAGTATTTGTGTTATTACTGGATTTGCATAAACCGTTTCTAGTTATATCACATCTTGTTAGAGCTACAATATTATCTTGGCCTTATTTAAAACAGTGGCTAAAAATATCAGCTGTTGCGGTTTGGTAACAAAATCTAGTCTGTTTGCAGCAGGTCAGTGTAATTGTATCTTAATGGAGGGCATACCTGATTTCGCAGGTGTACAAAGTGGTTATAGAGAAATGCTGTCTTTAAAATTTATAATTATTGTAATAGCAACAAGGCTTCTCCTTCAACCAGGATGCAAAATACTCCTTACATAAGCAATTAATTTTTTCTCAGCTGTGTAAGTAGTATGTCTTTAGTCTTTGGTCCGTACAAGAAAGTTTTGTGTTCATCCACAACCAACCTTGGATCCTAACAGTAAGTTTTGTTGTTTATGTTGCTGCTGTGCTAAATTGCTTCCTTTCATGCAATAAATCTGTGGTGAGAATTTATTTCACAGGTATAATGCCTGCCCTCTGCATTCCAATCTTCAGTAAAAGTGATACTTGTTTAACAGTTCTTCAGTTCATGCAGCAACTACCATTTTGATTGAAAAAGTTCTGCTGCATAGAGAGTAAAAGATCTCCTTGCATTACTCTTCACTATTATCCTTGTGTTTTGGAACGGATTTCCATCACTAGTAAGGGCTCTTGGATGCATTTACTGTACTGAGTGTGTGTGTGTATGTATATCCATACACACTTACAGGTATACTGGGTGACACAGTAACAGATCTGACACTTATTATGGTACATCATAATAAAATCAGATAAGCAACAGTAGGACAAATACAGGCTGTTTGGGTTGGCTGATTGGTTGGACTGCAAAACTGGGTGGGCTGCCGACTCATAAAAATGAGTACTGTGAAATACACACCAAAATTATCTTCAGGAGTACTCAGCAGGGTTCATGCTATTCTAAAATTAAAGCTCCACAGAGAATTATGAGCATACTTCACACACATAAGCCAGAGATGGGAATTGGCAAGGAACCGGAAAGTATTTGGGTAGTTAATGCTACAACATATTTGTATTTTTAACTTTTGTTTTCTTGGGCCCTAAACTCTCCCTCTTAATTATTTGTCATTTCTGGTTAGCAACTACATTTTTTCTGCACCTCAGTAGGTCACTTCCCATGTTCTTCAGCAATCACTGTTGCAAGAAGGTCTTTAGCATTTAGACCTCAGTTGCTGTGAACAGCTGTTTTCTCTGCGTTTGGAGCTCCCTTCAGCAAGCTATCAGTCGATGTTATAAGGAGTCCTGGTGCACTAACAAATGCATGATCAGGAAAGAGGTGGTGTTTCATGCGTCTCATACCCAAAAGGATGGGTAGGAGAGGGAAGCAAATGGGATATGCTTCACAGGTTCCATATGATGGTTATGCCCAGGTTATTTTTTGCATGGTTTTTTGGGTCATAGTTCTGTCCAGCTGGCCCTGGAGACATCAATAACAGGTGTCTACATTAAAAATTTTGCAGCATCAAACATATGATGGCCTGCTGATAAATATTTCTGAGCTTCCAAGGACCGATCATTTTTCTCACTATCAAAGTATCTTTTACATTCATTTATCTTTGAAGGCAAGGAAGCACAAACTTGGCATTTCTGCTCTGGGGAAGCGTTGTTTTCTATCAGGTTCAAATGCCACTGCAGATCAGCATGATTGAACAATAGTGAATGATGGGTAGTTACTCTATCCACTAAGTGCTGCCATATTCTATCTGATTTATAAATTAATTCCTGCAGCAGCCAGCAATTTTTATTCACTGACTGAATAGTCCCAGCCCTTCAGTTCTTGCATTTGTTACAAGCAATTGCTCTTCTAATTAAAATACTACAAACACGGTGGGAAGGAACAGAACCCAAGAAACGCAGAGGTGCCCCTGATATTCTGGGCCTGGGCTTGTCTGCCCAGCAGCGTGTCAAATTAAAAATTGTGGCAGTATAGAGCAGATTGTACTATACAATGGAGGAACAATAAATGGTGTTCTTTATTAAGGGAGATCATGAGATAACAAAATTGATGTTAAGTTGCTTAAGATGAGTTTATATACAAAAACTAGACGACCATCATGCTACAGTTACAGTGTACCTTGGAATCCTCTGGAAAATTTCGGCATTTTGTGTATTTATATGAGACTGGAATTGTGTTAGGTTTTTTGTTGTTGTATGGGCAATGAGATCTCCTTGTTTTATTTTTATTTTATTAATGTATAAATTAAAGAAGCTTCTTGTTAAAACTAGCTAAATTTTTGCATCATTATGCCAGTTGAGGGACTGTGTCAGAACTTCATTACTTTTTATTACTGCCATCTAATTTCTGACTGGAAATTTATTCATGGCCACTATATACCTACTTGCACATCTGCTAATATTTTCTGTTATCTCAAATAGTTCTTATCGGTCTCTAGAATTTACAGAATCACAGAATCATTTAGGTTGGAAAAGACCTCTGAGATCAAGTCCAACCTTTGACTGATCACCACCTTCTTAACTAGGACCATGGTCCAGTTGTTTCTTGAACACCTCCAGGGTTAGTGACTCCACCACCTACCTGGACAGACCATTTCAATGTTTAACTACTCTTTCTGTGAAGGAATTCCTCCTGATGTCCACCCTGAACCTCCCCTGGTGCAGCTTGAGGCTATGCCCTCTTGTCCCCTTGCTGGTTGCCTGGGAGTAGAGGCTGCCCCACACCTGGCTACAGCCTCTTTTCAGGTCACTGTAGAGAGTGATGAGGTGCCCCCTGAGCCTCCTTTTCTGCAGGCTAAACACCCCTGGCTCTCTCAGCCACTCCTTACATGACTTGGGTTCCAGACCCTTCCCCAGCTTCACTGCCCTTCTCTGGACACGCTCCAGCCCCTCAAAGTCTTTCTTGTAGAGCAGGGCCCAGAACTGGACACAGTACTCAAGGTGTGGCCTCACCACTGCCAAGTACAGGGGGAGGATTTATCTCTCCTAATGTGTTCACAGAAAGCAAACTTGTTCTGGCTAAGGATTATGTTAGGCTGCATAAACCAGTATATCATATCTTCCTTTCATGAAACAGATTTTTCTGTTCGTCATTTTTAGTTTGGTTTTTGGGGTTTTCACATCTATTCAGGTCATGTTTCTTTACCACATCTTGTAAAATGGTACTCGGCATTCTTGCAAGGGTCTTACCTAACTATTTTCACTTTTTGCTTCTGGGAATACTTTGTTTCTTGCATGCTAGGCCTACGAACAATGTTTTCAAGTCTTCATACTGTTTGACTCAGGTATAATAAGATAGGGTATTTGTCCTTGATTTTATCAACAGCTTTCACATCATTGGAGAGTTTGTTTTTATTAGTCCCTCTGTGTAAGGTCTTGCTGTTGTCTGTTGTTAAATTGCATGCTGTTATCACTACCCACTTAAGGTGTTCCAGTTCTTTTTCTATCATGTTTCAATCCTTTTCTGCATATATGATGCTACTTGGTGTTACCAGGAAATGTCATTAACAAGCTTTTTGATGTAAGTTTAATTATGGCAAATATCAAAGCTTTTAAAAATTCAAAAGCCTTGACCAAAGACTCATTCTTTATGAACTCCATTAGTAACCTTCTGATCCAATAGCTTTCCATTCAGTGTAGACCACTGTTATCTCTGCCATCAACATACTTGGTTCCTTTCCCATCTTTTTTATCTTAACTGATATGGCATGGTATCAAAAGTCCATACCCATACAGCAGAGAGTAAAAAGTCCATATAAACTTCCTACATTTCCTTTATCTGTAAAAATTAGCTGTCTTAGCAAAGAAAGATGTCAAGTAAGTTTTGCACAATCTACCTCTGGTGAACCCATGTGATACCTTCTTTGATGATCATTTGTTTTCTTCTTTATCTTTGAATTTTGCAAGAAAGAATAATTATTCTCAGTAGCATGCTGGCTTTTGATCAAATTCATAGACCTGACATAATCTTGATTACTTTTTCTCCTTCTAAATATAGGCACTATGCTTGGATTTTTTTCTGCTTTTGAGTTTATGGATTTATTAAAAATCCTTTCTGCTGCATCTTTCATCTCCTGTGCCCATTCTTTCAGAACACTGGGATGAAGGTGATCCAAACACTGCATTTTCAACTTCCAGTTTCTGCTTTCAGCTGTGTAATTTGTCCTATATTTTAATGAGTTTGTGCAAGCTTGGGTTTTTTTTACCTTCGGATAGATATTCAAGCTGTGCTCACTGAACCACAAAATGTTTGAGATTGAAAGGGACCTCTGGAGGTCATCTGGTCTACCACCCTGCTCAAGCAGGGTCATCTAGAACCAGTGGCCCGGGGCCATGTCCAGGTGGCTTTTGAGTGTCTTCAAGGATGGAGATCTCACAATCTCTCTGGGCAACCAGTGCCAGTGCTCAGTCACCCTCACACCAAAAAAATTTCTTGATGTTCAAAGGCAACCTCATGAGTTTCAATTTGTGCCCATTGCCTCTGGTCCTGTTATTGGGCACCACTGAAAAATGCTGATTTCTCTCCTCTTTGTGCTCTTTCTTTGGATATGAGACCCACCCTGAGGTTTATCCAGTCTCACCAGTCCCAGCTCTCTCAGCCTCTCCTCACGTGTGAGATGCTCCTTCCTTCAGTTTCACCCACACCGTTGTTGAAATCCCAGATGATGATCCTTAGTGTGTCAGAGTGGTTCTGGTAGAAAAGTTGTAGGTGACTTTTGTTGTTTTCCATTTTAATTCTGTGTATTCAGAAGAAAGTTACTCAGACTACACAAATATATGATTTTGACACACACAATATCAAACTGCCACTACCTTAGATTTTTAAGGGCTTTTGCATATACAGTGTTTGAAATACAAGGCTTTACATGTAGAATTACGTCCATGTAGAATTGTGTAATACTGAATTAATTTCATTGGCATAAAACCTCAATTTTTAAAATTTTTAATTAGGAAAGAAATATTTTCTCACTAGAGACATTGTTGTAATTAATGAGTCTTGTGCCATTCCTACAACCAGTTCTGTCCATATTATTTACTTAATATTGCTATTCATTAGCTTTTTCAGTACTAGTAGAAATACATGTTAAAGAATAGCCCCATCAAAGGGCTGGCTGTGTGTCGTGATGGTTGTATCACTGTGGAATCTAATGTTTTATTCTAAATCTAGAGGATCTGATCATTACTGTAACTCCAGACTTTTAAATTTGGGATTGTTTGGCCCAGTAGAAATCCCAGACTGAACAATACAATATAAACTGCGTATGTGTTCTTTCATGATTTCAGATTCTCTTTTGTGCAGATGGGATAATAATACCAAGCTAACAAAATGAGACTTTCTTTGGTTCACCTGTCTGCATCAAATCGCAGAATCTGTGCTAATCTATATTTGAAAGAAAACAAGCTGAGGTTGAACACAAAGAGCATCAAAAACCTCATGTCCAAATTCAGAAGTTTATATCGGTGTAAAATATTGAACACAGCTCTGCTGAACCCACAAACTCAGAGCAAAGATTTTGGACATGTAACAGGTACTCTCATTTCACAACCAGCCCTTGTTCAAGCTGTCTGCCCATCACTGGAGCAAAATATGCACAGAAATGGAGTTACCCTTCCCAGAGTTTGAAGAGACAAGTTCTGTGCTCTTTCTCTTCTTGCTGTAGTGGAAGGAGCTAATGTGTAAACTGAGTCATGAAAATAGTGGGGAAGTGGTTTCCAAGGAGCATGGATCCTAGGAGAGAAAGGAAGCCCCAGGGCCCAGCAGAGCTGGCAGCTACGTGGCACTGAGTCAGGACTGTGTGGGGAGGAGGTAGGAATGGTGGAGTCTGCTTAGGAGGGATGTGGCACAGAAGGGAAATATTGGGCAACATCTTAATGCGTTCCAATGTCAGGTTCAGAAAGACAACTTTCGCTGCTTGTTTAGGCATCAAACCGAGACGTTGCTTGGTGCTGAGGGGCATGGAGGATGCCTGCATATAATGTTCTGATCCACAGATTTCTGTAAGATTTGAAAGAGATTCTAGGAAGAAGCACCATCATTTCCCAGCATGATACACTATATACAGAACAGCCTTTAGTTGATGTGTTCTCTACCTGCCTACAATAGTAAAACATGTCTAAAATGTGGTATTTCTTAGAATATTGGTGCATCACTAAATGTTCAAATCCTTATTTGAATCCTTGTAAACCATGTGTTTAAGAGGTCGAGCTTTTATCAAAACACTCAGTCGTGTTTTCACAATTATTTTTTTACCTAAATTAACTGTTCTAAAATAATTTTGTTTAAAAAATTAAACAAAAACAAATGAAAACCCAGGGAATCTAAGCTCAGAAACTTCTTGTTGTGATGAG
This sequence comes from Melanocharis versteri, assembly GCA_013397845.1. Classification (NCBI taxonomy): domain Eukaryota; kingdom Metazoa; phylum Chordata; class Aves; order Passeriformes; family Melanocharitidae; genus Melanocharis; species Melanocharis versteri. The sequence continues at coordinate 2,284,713 of VZTG01005436.1, read as the reverse complement.
AATTTTAAGTCACTTTCATTAAAAAACCTGAGAACTTTAGGACTTCCAAAATAATGTGATTTTTGTCAAGCATCAGACTTGTAATGTTGTATTCTAAAAAATAATGTCTCGAACATACATTAGGAAAAAGAAGCTGAAAACCAGCATTCACACACCTTCAATGGTACTGTCAGTAATGCTCCGTTAGCAGGATTTTTCTCACTGAATATTGGGTGAACTAAAGATGTAGTGCTCTTATTTTTTACATATGCATTAAATAAAGCCAGTTATAAATACACAGCTCTGTCAAAGCCACAGTTCACTTGTCATTCTAATGAGCTGGTTTTAGAACTGTGTTTTGTCTGCCTCAAGTGTGGGCTGTTGGCGGAAGAGGTGCTTGGCCTTTGCTCCTCTTTTGCAGTTTATTCCCATCCTCTTCCTTGTGCTGGCACCTGGATTTGTGGGTGATGCTGCACAATGGCTCAGGAGACTGATTAGACTATAAACTCACCTGGCGAAGGATGTGGGGAAAAAATGAAATCCATCTTTTTTTTTTTTTTTCTATCTCTTCGTTTCCTTGTTCCATCTCACCAGTTGGCTGTGTAAGTACTACCATTGGTGTTCTAAAGTGGTGCTGCAGCTTTCAGCTGCACCCACTGGTAATGGCAGATTAAATTGACCATGCAAATGCAGCCTGGGGAGATGGCTCTGCTGAGGATTGCAGTGTACTGTACGGGCACGTGGACTGGTGACGGATGGACTGTTTCGTATTTTGCTTCTCAGCGGTTTTCTAAGTTGCAGGGGAGGATAGACTTTGTTCCTTTTCATCACATGGCTGGGGGCAGGTGATACCAGAGAGAAAATGAAATAAACTGCAGGCTTAAAACTATGTGAAGAACATTCTGGTTGTTGCAGAGGCCAAGTGAACTCATCAAGCATTTCTGGATATCAGAACAGATAGATAAAAGTAGTATATGGAGCATATGGTGTGTAAATCTGTATTGCCTTTACTATTTTTAATAGAAAATTTTAAGATGAAAGTACGTGATGATTCAGACTAAATTTTGAGGTCTGTTTTTTAATCCCCCTCTGTATTAGTTGCTCTGGAGTCATTTACAGGAGGGTTAATTCTGCAGTACTCCTCTTACAATTTCAAGTCATGAATCAACTTCCTTGAGACACTGGAATAGAAAGAATTGCTCAGTATAGTCTTCTTTTAATCATTGTAATGTGACTGCCTTTTGTTTCTCGAATGCCTTTCTCTTCAGTAAAGATGTTTGCACAGTGTGTTGTCATTAGGAGTAAGAATTGGCATAATCTGTAATAGGTAAGTTGATTATTTGGAGCTAATGTTTTAAAGAGGTTTCAAAAATGTATCAGAAATATCTTACTAGTTTACCAGTCAGAGGCATTAATTTAATTAATTGAGTTTTGAATGTAAATGAAGGAGTAAATCTGTGAGTTAGGTACTCGTATAAAAAAAAACAGCCTTGCTGTATCATCAGCCTAGTCTGATGGTCTGCATGATGAGTGACTTCCCACCCAAAACTCCAGGTACAGAATTGGCTGGCTTGTTACCTTGTCCTTCTGGGAAAGTAACGTTTACCACTTTTACTTGCAGTTTTTCCAGTATTTTTTGTCTCTGTCAGAAAGGACCTGCTGTGCTTTCCACCTGCATTTGCAGCTCCACTTTTGAATGGGCAAACAGTTCAGAGCTCTCATCAAATTTCAGTGCTTTGTCTAGTATGTAGTATTTTTTATTAATGCTTTTCCATGATGGCAGTAATGTGCAACCACCTGCTGTACAACACAAAGGAAAGAGCACTCCCATGTCAGAGATACAGTGATACAGAAATATACACGGGCTGTAAAACTTCCTAAACTCTTGAGGACACGTGAGGGCGTGCAAAATCAGGTATATATCATAGAATCACAGAATATACTGAGTTGGAAGGGATGCAGCTGGGTCATTGAGCCCAACTCCAGGCCCAGCACAGGACACCCCAATAATCACATCACGTGCCTGAGAGCATTTTTCCAAATGCTTCCTGAGCTCAGACAGGCTTGATTCCATGGCCACCTTCCTGAGGAGCTTGCTCCAGTACTCATCCACTCCTGAGGTGAAAAATTCTCTCCTGATATCCAACCCAAACTTCCTCTGGCCCAGCCCCATGCCACCCTCCCATGCCAAGCCCTGCCACTAGCCAAGATACTGTGCATCAGAAAATATCTGGGAACAGTAATAGATTAATGGCTTTAAAGTAGTTCTCAGAGTATACTTGCAAATCAGATGATACGGTAGTGCTGGAGAAACCAAGGTCTGTGCTGCTGTGGCAGTGAAAGCAGAATAGGAAATCTAAATGACTCTTTGGCTGCCTTGGAGTCATTGTCTGATATTAGCCCTGTCAGCAGCGCCTGGCTCTTTGTCAGTCGGCGCTCAGGAGGAGGTGGTTACCAGCCAGGAGAATATGACCAAGGCTTTTAAATACTGTTGCTTGGGAAGTCTTATTAATGGCTGAATATGAGATCAATGTGCAATAATTCTTTCAGGCAGCATCTTTTTAAAAGCCTTTAGCAATCTGTCATCCTAATCTCCCTCCTCCCAGTTAGAAAGCCACATTAGTCACGAGAAATCGCATGATCCTGGGAAGTTTCAAACTGCATCCGCTGATGCTGTGAGGAAAATGCCACTGTGCAGGGACACAGGTGCAATTACACTGACGGCTTCTTCTCATCCTCATCTCGGATCATCCTGGAGGGACAAGCAGAAAGAAACGGGGAGGTGGGCGAGATTCTGTCAGGTGCATGGGAGCAGTACCAAAGAGAAAAATGGAATACCCTCTTCCAGGAGACAAAGATCGCACTGTCTGTGAGTGTTAGCTCAACTTTTTCAGATCTGTTTTGAGAGAGGGGAAGATTTCAATACTGGTAATTTGTTCTGAGTTTAGCCACCTGTTCAGCATACCTTAGCCTTTGCTGTCATTCTGGTAGAAATGTTTCATCCTTTGGGGTTTTAAACTGATAATTCGTAATTTGTAGTTATTTTGGAGGTGGCTTCAGCTCCCACAGTGTTTTTGACATATTGGATACCTCAGCTTTGAAAAACATCGATATTTTAAGAGGAGATCTTTAAGCCTATTATTTTGTCCAATGTCATTAAATACTACTTCTAAGGTTAATCTGTTTCCTTAGCTACTGAGTGGCAAATTGTATCATAGTAAAGAACATGGGTGAGGGAAGCCCCTGTCTTTACTGGAGAAATCCTGAGTCATTTACTTCATGATGCATCAGCAAAAGTAATTGGGTGTGGTTTTGATTTTCAGCTGCTATTGTAACAAGACTGCCGAAGCTAACAGTGTCTTAGTCTGATATGTGCTTGCAAAGGTTTTTCTCAGAATATGCACAAAATGCCTCACATATTAAAATGCGATATCTGTGCTTGCAAGGCTGTAATAGATGTAAGTATTTGAGTATTTATCTATCAAAAGCAAACTATTTTCTGAGGCTAGGGAATTCTCTACTAAAACAGCCTTTCCATCACATAGTAGTAGACAACGTTATGTTTGATTATCTTTTAGTGTTTGCCTTGATTTTGATTTTTTTTTAATTTTTACTGTCTTATAATTGCGAACACAATGTTTAGTCTTCAGTTTAGGTGATGGTTTTTCCTAACTCAAGTCAGTGCTCTATTAAAATAAGCATTGGGGAAGTGTTAAAGACCCAAAGTAATTTAGTGGACTGTTTTTTATAACTGCGAAATATATCTTGGGTTTAGAATGAGTCTCAACCACTTTCAGCAATGAAAAAAGGAAAATTGTAATTAAACATATGTATGTGAGTGGAATAATTTTTAGCAGTATGGTTCTGAAATAAATATGTTCATGGAGTTGTGAATGATGAGGAAAGGATTTTCTTTCTTGATTCTGTTAAAGGGAGCTTAGATAAACCTGTACTGTACTGTAAATGATTACAATTGAATGACTTTGCAGTATGACTATAGCAAATTAGAAAAGTCATAAAAAGATAAGTGGGTTTTTTGTTGGTCTCTGCTGAGTCCATAGAAAACTCTGATTCTTCAAAGTTTCAAAACCTTGTTCCTACTCAGTACATCAGCTGTTTCTGACTATCTTGCTTCACTTGTTAACAAGTTTTTTCATATATAATTTGTATAAAATACACCAAAGAAAAATGGCTTTTAGTCTTCTGTCTGTTATGGAACTGTTTCATTTCCAGCACTCATTCTGGACAATTAATGTAATAAAAAAAATGCCCTGGCTGTAAATGTAATCCCTGTCTCCTGTATCTAGGTGTCTCATAAAGTGACTTATAAGGAGAAGCAGCAGCTTGGAGAAGACTTTAGAAATAAATACAGCATATTGCTTAAAAAACTTGTTTTTGTATCATCAATTAATTTAGATAATATTTCCTGTCACTAACTGATAGTATGATGGTAACATAATAATAAGCTTAATTATTTTTAAAAATTTCTTCTCTACTTTGTACATTATTCATTACCATGTCATTCCACCAGAGACAACTAGAAATAAACAAACAAACCTGACTGTCAGACAGAAGTAATACTAATGATTCTAGTTATTTTCCAAGTTTAGAGTGGTTGAAAGTAAAAATTCAAAAGTACTTGGATAGATTCCCCTAGAATAATATGCTGTATTAATAGGAAGATGAGATTTTATATTTAAAATTCCCTCTTCATGCCATCCACTGAAACAAACTTGCTGTCCCTTTACCTCACATTCTAATAGAAAAGCTTTCTCACAAGTCTAATTTTTTTTTTTTATTACCACCTATTACTGCTTGCAAGGATAAACTTTCTGGTGTATCCTGAATTTCTTTAAATAAAAGTGTAATATTTATATCACATGCAGAAATGTAAAAGCTGTTGTGCTTTTTCTCCTTTTTAATGTTAGACTGTTTTAAAAAGGAACATATGAATTCTGGGCAAAGAAAACTGGGAGGAAACAAGGCAGAGGCCTCCTACTTTCCCCAACCAATAAGTACTTTTTTTTAACATGATCATGATATTTGCAGGTGAAAACAGCTGAGCCTGACAGTGCTGAAGAACAGCAGCATGTGTTGAAACCAAGGAGCTTTTCTCACAGTTAGAAGTGCATGTTCAAGAATATGTGCATATCTGCGGTCTTTTTTATGGGAAAGAAGGCTTTTAGGAATGAGAGGTTTGGGTAAGGATCTAAGCTAAAAATTCAGAGCTATAATTTGTGATACATAAGACACATTATGAGATTTAATTATTGCTTTTAGAGTTTTGTGAGGATGAAACATCCTTTGTAAGCTTTAAGTGTAATACTTCTGTCTCTTGTACTGAAACACAGTATACAAAATAGAATATCTTAATGGTATCACATTACAATTGTGTAGTTGCATAATTAATAATTTTCTGATTCCTTGATAATATTGGAAATTCTGTATGAATGTCCACATACATAAAATCTACCCTTTGACTTTTAAAAATTGCTTTAATGGATTTTCTAGCCGTTACTTACATATGTCATGGGAGGTATTATCTATAGATTGGTGGAGACATCCTCCATTTTTTCCTCTTTTGATTATAGGCAACCATGAGTTATACAGACCACGCAGCTTTGCAAGTGACAGGCTTGTTAGGCAGTAGGAAATGAAATACAATAAATAAATAAATAGTGTGGGATTATGTTAGCATAGACTAGTGTATGTATGCCATCTGTGTTATTTCTAATAGGAGTGTAATCTTCAGATTTTTCTAAGCAAAATGTGAAGCTGCCAGTGCTACACAAGAGACCTCCTTTGTAATGGAAGATTTTTGTGATTAGTTTGTTAAGATTCTTAATAATCTAATTTCACAAGGGCCTCAACCCACTTCTTATTCATTGCTTTCGTTACCCACATCTTGCATGCATCTAATGGATTCAGAAAGGAGAACAATGGTGGTTTTACTTACATAAGGAATTTAGGTCACAGCATAGTTCTTGATCATTGAAGTTTGTAAAAATACAGGATTTTTCCAATATGTAAGTAAGTTCTGCTAATAATATTTTAGAAAGAATGGGATAGACAAAGCATGTGGAGCCAAAGAAATCTGTTAGGGGAAGATTTTGTAGCCTGAGTACTTTCTGAAAAACTGAAAGACCCATTATCTACTTAAAGGAATAATATTCATGTTAAATTTTAATTAATTTTCATTTCCTAAGCTAATAGTCAGAAAACTGATTTCCAGTTCTGAACAGGAATAAAAAAGTGTAAATTTACCCATTACGAGACCGTGTAAAAGCCTTCTAAGAGTTAGTCGGAAGGGATTTATGTAAAACTAGAAAGATGCCCATATTCTACCTTAATTACAAGAACAAATAAAATTATTCCTCCTACTTAGGGGCTGAAATTCAATTACCATTTGGAGAGATAGTGTATTTTTTACTATTTCTGTAGAGTAGAAAATCTACTAGTTACAGTTAGATGGAAGGTTGTGACATAGCTAGGTAACCAGTAAAAGGGAAGAATTGGGCCTTCTTATATCTAGTGATGGATTTCAGGATTTTAGATAATTCAGTCTTCGGTGGATAGTCTCTGTCTCTCTCTACCTCTCATTCTGCCTTCCTTCATCCATTTTTGTGAGGAAATGGAACTAATCTAAATAGCAATAGACCAGTTTTCTTGATCAGCTTTTAAAAAATTACCTCATCATGGACCCCAAAGGAAGGTGCACCCTGAGATACTAGTAGAGAAACTCCTTGGTATTTTTGGGTTATTTTGCCAGCTGTCTGTATGTGGGTGAGTGTCAATAAAGTACAAGAATAGTCATGTGTTATATGATGGCTGGCCTTGCTTGTGACAAGTATGGTCAGGTTTGCCAAGAGCCTAGATATGATTTCCTTGAAGTTCTGCCTGGAGCAAGCCTTATAACTATGATTTTTGAAGAAAACAATCTCTGTTCACCCTCTGCTTTGTCTGTGTCTTCATCTAAATGGGGAAAATTCCATGCTACCCTAAAAGTTCTCGTGTGGAGGTGTTCAGGTTGTTCTAGGTGTGTTGGCAGTGCACAGCCTGGTTCTGTATGCAAATGATTTTAAGCAGACAAGGTTATGCATATCCATGCATATTCTCAGTTTTGTCCTGAAGTTATTAGGTGAATTTAACAGTGTCTTAAATAGAACAAGTATTCTAGTCTATTATGTTTTCTCTTCCATTTTAATTAAGGAATTCTGGTAAAATAGCATGTTCTACTTAGAGAGAAACAGCCAGTCCAGAACAGCACAGTTTAATTAGAGTTAGATGCATTTTGAAAAACTATTTAACCATGGAAGAAGGGTACTTGGAAAAAACATAGGATTGTGTTGTCACACTGGAAATATTCTCACAAGGAAATGAGTCATTAACCTATCCTAGTGTTTTGCACAATCGTTGTTGTGGGTGAGTGTGATTGTCTGTACCTGTGAGTTGGTACGAATATTTAAGTTTCAAGTAATGACTGGATGCTGAATCTGTTGTGAGTAACTGAAATAGAGTAAACAGAAGTATGATTTTGCATGCTTTAAATAGGTAAGAAGGATTAAAATAGCACCCTAGTGATAGGGTTAACAAAATTCCTAAAGGTAACAAGTTAATTTGTTCAGCTGATATGAATGATGGCTTCCAAGTTTTATTGCATGGCAAGCAGTCATTTGAGATTCAGCTGTGTTGGTACACGGTCAGAGTAGGTGGGCCCCTTCACAACTTGCACCAGCAAGTTAATGATAGTCGATGTAACAATTAGGGGTAGGTGTTTTGTTGGTGGTTATTTCTGCAGACCTCCACAATTGTGCATCATTTACTGTAAAGTTTTTACTTTTTATATACAGTATTTTGGTTGATAGTATGTTCTTTCTATGCGGTTGGCTAGTGTTTGCATACTCTTGTTAATAAAATTTCTCAGGGGTCAAAATTAATCCCTGTCTTACTAGGCTGTATCGGACTGATAGCTGAGAGTTTCTCTTAAAAATGAAGTCTTTTTGCGTGTCCTGAGTAGAACTGGAATTATCCTAGGTATTGGTTTCACCAAATTTGTCCTAGATGCTGCCATATATGTAGTTGTAAACAGAAAAATAAGAGTTAAGTAAATCTAGATACCTGGTGCAGATGACGAGAAGGTATTTCAGAGGTCCGTGTAGATAAATATCTAATCATTCTAAATATCACCATTCTCTGGTGATCAGAATTCCATACTTTTTCTGGTTTATTAAGGACTGTTTGTAAATCATTAGTTTTGCCAGCAGTTTAAAAAAGTTAGGTGGGTTTTTGTTTGTGTGCTGTGGGATTTTTTTTTTATTATTTTTAAAAGCCAGAATACTAGTACCATCCTTGGAGAGAGCGCAGAAGCCTTTTTCTAATTTTTTTTTCCATTTCTCAATGCATTCATTGCTGGTTGTGTGGTTGCTGAATTCACAGTGGTGTTTTGTGGGAAACATGGAATGATTTTTAACATTGTTTTTTTTCTCCTTTTTCTTTTTATAACTCCCTTTTCAGAATTCCCCATTGTACCAATATCTGCAGGATTTGGGACACACAGACTTTGAAGTATGTTCCTCAGTGTCACAGAAGGCAGAGCAATGTGCAGCAGCAGAAAGCCAAAGAGAGCAGACAGTGCATGCTGCCCAGAAGGTGAGCACTCTCCTGTTGCTGGGTATTTATCTTCTCACAACAGAGTTGCATTGCTTCACAAATAGGAGAAATCAGAACAGAAAGAAACCACTTCCTGTATTTAAAAAAAAACAAAGGAAAAAACCCCAGACAATAAACCACAGCCAGTTATCAAATCTTGAAGTTGTGGTTAATCTGTATAGTTTGGAGTGTTTCTTTGCACTTATGTAAGCTAGGGAAGCAAGAAGCTTTGATAAATAAATTTTTGAGTGTTGAAAATTATCTTACGTAGTGAATCTTACTATGTTAGCTTAGCATGACATTCTGGGAATAGAACCTGTAATTTTCTAGAACAGAATATTTATAGTTTCCAGCCCTTCCCAGGCATTCAGTTGCTAAGTATAGCTTTGTCTATGACAAAACATATTAAGAAAGAGGATTTCTGGGAAGTAGAAATGCAATAACCAATCTGAATGAGATAGTTGATGTGGATAGCTATTGCATTTCTAATGATGATTGCTTCTATCACTGGTCACAAAGCAAAGCTGAATTTAAATCAGGATTTAGTTCACCATTTTCTTTATTTTGAGCTACCTTTAAAAGTAATGATGGAAATTTTAGGTCTACTACTTTTGCTTTTCAGAATTGTCAGCTGGCACCCACCATAACCCTCAAGAAAGCACCTGAAAATGTATTTTCCCTTTAAAGCTAATGGCTGTTTTGTGGTGTGTTTACACTGAAGATACCTATTCTGACTTAGTGTAGGAAGACTTTAATTAAATGTTTCTTTCTTTATTTATTAAATGTTAACCTTTGTTCACTGTTAATTAAAAAATAGGGTGACATATTTAATTGGTGGATACTCTGTTGGTTACTGTGAAGTAATGCATGGACTGTCACTTAGCCACATTATTTGGCATAGTTACTTTTGTGGCAGTCAGAAAATCAGTATGATATTGTGTTTGTGTATATAATTTCCACTGAATTTTATACAAAAGTGCTGTGGGGTTAAGAACCTCAAAAGTATTAAGATGCACTGCTTTTAAAAACCTCAGGTATTCTGGTTTTTTCTCCTCCCTTCTCCTCAAGCATTTTACACTTAATTTTATTGTGTTGGGAGCAATTCCTTCAGTATTGTGTCAGATGTAGAAGTAATTCTTCATGGTTTGCCTTGCAACTTGAAGGGAGTGGGTGTGTGAAAATGGGCTGTCGATTTCTTACAAATACTGGGTGATGTTCACATTATCTCATCTCTGTCTAGACAAGGATACATAGTGGAAATGAGGAAGAAACCTGTGTGTAATTTCTAGTGATAAATTGTCATAGGTTCTTTCTGCTGCAACTACAGTACCAGTTGGGAAGAGTTAACAATTTTCTTTTGTAATCTGATGTCAAAAAGTCTGTTTTTGTCATTTGATTTCTGTGCCCATTTTGGTAGGGCGTCTCAATAGGAAAGAAAATGAGGGAGAGGCAGCTGGCCACACATTTAGAAAAGTAGACTGGATCTAGGAGGATCTGAGGGTTTGTTGCAACTTTTTTATGACATGCAGACAAATAATTTGCATTCCTATCCAGTTATTTCGTCAGTTTTACATGAGACTGTTATAATTTCCCTTCCCTTGTCCTTCACTGGCCTAGTCTACTGAAATGATAAAATGTCTGGAAAATAAATGGTTTCTGACTTCTGAATATGTACCTACCTGCAGCCATGATGATCTTCCTTGAGGCTTGGTGTAACTATGATTACAGGGAGTAGATGCTGTTCCACGCTGAGTGATTCCCAGGATGTGTATATCACTTTCCTTCTGTTCTGAAAAGCAAGTTTCCAAATGCCTTAAACACTTTACTAAAAGAAAAATGTAAAAGCTGGAGTATTGCTTTGTCTTTGAGTTGAGATTGTTTCCTCCTCTTGTGTTCAGTCAAGTAGGAACCCTGTGCAGCTGAAAGCTGGTGACATGCAGCAAGAATTTGGCACGGCAAGGGTCTACTTTGGGATCTTAAGGGACTGAAAAAACAAATCTGGGAAGAAAAAGAGGTTCCTAGTGACTGATACAAATATTTCTGTTGTGTCTTGCTGTCCTGCCAAGCAGAGCGTGTGGTTCAGGCATAAGGCAGAGGAACCAGCTGAATTCAAAGCACATCTTAAATACTTCTCAGGGCGTGTGGTTTTGGTGGTGGTTTTTTGGCCCCTTTTTTTGATTGGAATACAGTCTTAATGAACATCGAGTTCAAAAGCTGTAAAGGTGTTTAAAAGTTGTGTTCTGGAGGCTGATGAAATGCCAAGCTCCCATCTGAGGGATTATGGAGATGTGATTTAGCATAGTAATTGTAGGTGCAGTGTTCCTGGCTGTGCCAATCCCTGGAGAAAGTTACAGCTAGAGTCCTGGTCTCATGATCACTTGATACTCAAAATCACTGTTAGTAAGAGCTCCTAGACTTGTTTTCTGGAATTAAATCCCATTTGTGTAATTCTGCTTGATCTTTACAGAATTTATCAGTTCCTATATACATCTTTCCTTTCTCAGCCATTTTCCTAGACTGCTGTGCATATCTGAATATTTAAATTGATTATATTGTCACACCTTGTCCCACCTTAGATATGATAGTATTTTATCATTAGAACAGAGCTGGTGCTGGAGCCAGCTACTGAGGATTATGTTGGGGCTAGCCCTCAGTAGCTGTGCAGGTGACCTGATGTGGGATGGCAGGGGGACCAGTCCTTTGCCTTTGTCTAGGGCCCCCACTCACTTAATGCAAGGTACTCAATGTTAGCATTATCTTCTTCTGAAGTGCACAGAATTTCTCTACAAAAGAGAAATAGTCCTTAGAATTCTTTTTTAGATTCAAATTAATTTACCTAAAATGTGCATGTACTATGCTAATATTTGTTTAAATGTTGGGAGTTATGCACCTTTGGTATTTAGTTTACAGAGAGTTTGACTGAGTGTTGTTCTAAAGCTGTAAGAAGAATACTCCAGAAGCATTGGCAACATGACCTGACTTGTGTGTTGGTGAAAGTAGTTTTACTTGTCAGTAGCACTCCCAATGGGAATGCAGACTGTGAGACACTGTTCCAAGGATCTGAATAATTCAGTGTGTTGCTGTACTCTATTGGGTCACAGCCCAAGAAAGTGGGTTGTCTTGTTTTGTATTTTCAAGCACTGACTTGCCTGTTGAGCATTTATGCAAGCTCAGATTTTTATTTTTAAACTAAACCATGGAGAATAAACTAAAAGATTGCTTATGTAGTCCACTAGGGTTTTTTTTCAGTAAGTCCAGTCTAGTTTAGTAAGATGGTAGCAGTTTAAAACTATCCTTGGTGTAGCTTTAAATGTTCATTGTAAAAATCCAAATACTTACAAAGGCTAAGCACTTGAAAATTATAGGATTCAAGAGGCATAATCTAAATTAAATGTGTGATTCTTTCTGTACCCTGCTTTCAATGTACAGGGAAAAGTACTTTTCAGTGAAATATCTGTCTGAAATTCAAATGCAGAGCAAGACCTTTGTTCATTTAATTTCAATTTTCTACAAATTGTAAACAGAAAATATTTCCTTTTGTACCACTCTGCAAGAAACTTGAAGGATAATCGAGTGCTGCAGTTGGTGACATTCTGCTGACTTATGTCATTGCCCTTGAGCAACATCAAAATACAATCACTTGGATTTATTCCATAGTCTTAAGCGTGAATTGCTGGGATAGCTCCTCCTAATAAGCCACAATTATGTCAGTGTTTCGGGAAGAGCTATCATTATGAGATCCCTGCTATTGGTTTACCTCTTCACTGACCTAAAAACACTTCCTTGTGGCATAGATCTCAAAATCTAACTGTACAGAGAAAGATGAGGCATTTGTAAAGAAAAGCTTGAGTTAGATTACTTAAATGGGCACCAAAAGAAGTTATTTCAAAAATTGTTGAAGCATAAGGGCTTTAGGGTGACAGTTCCTGATGTTAAGGCTGTTCTGCCCTGGCTTGCTGCACCAGTCTGGTCTCACTGCCTTTCAGAAGGCTGTCAGGCTGGTCACAGGTTAACTACAGAACTCTGAGCTCCTGTTGCTTGGGCTTGTTCTTCTATTTCCCTCCTTGTAGCTGGGGGAAAACCAAGAAAAAAAGAAACAAGAGGGGAATAAAAAACAAAACAAAACCACAAAAAAAGCCAAAACAAAAAAATCCCAAACCAAAACAAACACCAACAACAACAACAAAAAACCCCAACAAAAACAAACAAAAAAACAAGAGGGAGAAACAAGCTGTCACCTTTTATACATTGAGCTATTAGAATCTGTATGGGATTTTGTTTTATCATTTTGAAACAGTATGCCACAAAATGTAAGCACTTCTCAATTAATTTTTTTGGCATACATTTTATTTGGTTGTATTACATGTCAGCAGTCTGAAGATTGAGATAGGGCCTCAGAATTCATGAAATATATATAAGTAAATATTTTGAAAAATACTTCCTGTCAGTTCAGTCTGAGGAAAGTAGATACATTGGTGTGTCAAGTTGCTGAATAGCTGCACACTGAAGCAAAACCATGCATCTATTCAGTTATAATCTGTCATGCATCTTGTTTTAGGAAGATACATGTGTAGAATGTGTGATGACTGAGAGGTAGTCCTTCTATTAGTGGCATTTGAAGTTATGTTTACAGCTCAGACAAAAGTGTGGAATTAGGGTGTGTGGGAAGCAGCATAGAGACAAAGTACCTGGTGGCACACACTGGTATGGACAGGGAGTTTCTGGGGCATTCCCTCTTCTTACCATCACTCTCCTTGTCTCTGTTCACAACTCCTCTGGAGTCTTCTGCTGAAGCTGCAGTGGGCTACTGAGGAGAGGTTGTCCCTGTTCTGGTCTTTCACTTTTCTTCAGCCTGTCAATCATTTAACCTTTGGGTTTTTATCCCCCAGGAGAGAGAAAGTCTTTCATATCAATGCAGTAGCTGCCAACATGAGATCAATCTAATCTTAGCTGCAGTTATTTTTAACAGAACAACATAACAATCTATTATGCTCCAAATAGGTGGGGTTACTGAAGGCTTTATTTTATTCTCTTGTTCACAAGCAAACTGACGGGAAGCAGATGTTCTCTTAGCATACTCTGAAGTTAGGCCAGATACAGTAAGTGAAACTTCCTTACAGGTACTTGGGTCTGAGTTAACAAGAAAATCAAATGCAGAAATAAAGGCATTGTCTGTTGTTATTTATTTAATTTTGGCTTAGGTTTTTGGTTTTTTTTTAATTGGAGTAATTTCTGTTCCTTTCAGCAAGGCATCCTGTCAAAACTAGTTGAGTTTTTTAGAAGCTGGTTTCCTTTTCCACAGTATAAGAAAAACGATGACATACTTCACCGACTGGTAAGTGACCACTTTTTTTATTTTTCCATTTCCTTTCCTAATCCACAGGTCTTCCTGTCCTCTGTATCTCATCCTCTGAACAACATCTTTGGTCTGTATTGTTGGTTTTGGCTCTAAAAGTTTTACTTATTCTTTAGATAATACCAATTCTGGTTTTCAGTTTCTGTGCCAAATTGGGCACAAAAGGACAGGAACAGTATCAGTAGCCAGGTTGAAGATGTTCAAAATGTGGAAGATAATAAAATAAAATACATGAGAAATTAAAGAAATTCTTGAAAGCTGAAATGAGTTTAATTGCAGTGTAGGTACTCGGTTGGTGGAAGGCAGTGGGGAGACGCTGGCTGAGAAAGTCCGTGTGTTGTAGCCTAGTGCCTTGTAGAGACCACCTGAGACAGAAGGTCCTAGAGTTTCAGCTGGGAATTGCTTCACCCTCTGTTTCAGCTCGTTAGCTCAGGCACAGCACCACCACAGTGCAGCTGTACTAGCCCTGGACCCATCCTGGCCTCTTTGCTTCTACCCTGCTCTCTACAGGGCTTCTGCTTTTGGGAATGGCAAATCGAACTTTGTTTGCTCTTTCTCTGCAGCACCGCTTTCCAGTCTGGGCTTGTCTCAGATCTGCTTTAACTTGTACCCAGCTCCTTCATGCTCTTAGTATGGCTTGTAAATGTCACTTTAGTCAGACTGTTCCAGAATCTAGAATTTTGATTTATTTTTTTTCCTACTACGATGTAGGGATGATGTCTTCAAATGGGGCTTCAAAAGAAAATGTTGGGCAAAATGAGAAGTTAGAATTTTCCATTTCTCACAGAGTTCTGCCATATCTCAGTTCTCCTTTATCTCAGGAGGACAACGTTTCCTCTGAAAATCTCTCATTAGTGATCTTTGATTGACTTTTTTCTTCCTCCCTCTTCCCCTATGAATCGAGGATATTATCTTAACAGCAATTTTTAGCCTTACTTTCTTGAGATGGAGACATAACCGAAGAACATGGAAAACGTTTGTCCTGCTGCATACTACAGTGGAGTACTGAAATGACACAGGATGCATCGGAGGAGGGCAGAGTTTCCTCTTGCACATAGTCCTGAAACAAATGTTTTCCATTAAAAGTAGAATGAAAGTTATCTGAGGTGACATCTGTGCATGGAATTAAATTTCTAAACTAGCTATCTTATGGTTTCATAAAGAATCTCATTCTGTCAGTGACAGAATGAAACAGATTTTGTACTGTGAAATGTCACACTTGTGTTACAAGCTTCTATTAGAGACTTTTCAGAAATATTCTCCTTTCTCTCCTGTAATTAGCTAGATGAAGGGATGCACATGTTCAGTGTTTGTTGGGTTATGACATTCTTAACTTGAAGTAATTATGGTTTGGTGCAGTATGCAAATGAAAATTTCAGGGGGCTTCTCTGATGGTTGTATTTGTCTTCAAGAGTTGTGTATTTGTCTTCAAGAGCTATAGCTGGGGAAAAAGTAGCAAATGCTTAGGGCATCAGTTTCACAACTAAGTAACTCCCTAAAATTTGCCTGGAGTTTGGCAAGTGTGAGGTCTTTGGAGCCCCATGCTGTTTCATGTTTGGATTGAGTTCCCTTAGGAAAGGTACAGAATCCTGCAGGAGAGTACTTCACTGCCTTGGCTTGATGCTGCAGTCCAGTGCATTGACCCTACTGTTATTAGGTGTCCACAAGTGACTTTTTGTTGACTAATTAGCAATATCTCTCTTTCTCTCTCTAAGTTTTGTTTGTTTGTTAATGATAGAAATGATGTCATGACATTTTTTTAAAAAGTATTTTCTGTTTTTTAATGATCTTCTAATAGCTGCAGTACCTCTCTTATTCTTATGCAAATATATTGGCATAGTCTGTGGCCTGTTTCCAGTTATTGTTACTGTGTAGGTCAGATCACAAAGTCAGTGTGATGCATCCTGCAAGCCTGAACTGTTAGGTAGTGTGAGGGCTTTTGAAGTTAAACAAGTTTAATAAAAAAGTGGCTACTTGTGATAGATCTGAAACATTCCTGTACTCTGGGAACAGACTGTTGTCAGTAAAGTGTAGAGTGTGTGGGTGTTTTCCTTGTTCTGCTAATTTAATTTTAAGAATTTGCATATTCTTTATTAATGCCTGTTTTTTCTCCTGTCCATTTGTATGTGGTAAGGATGTTGGATTTCGATTTGACACGCTCCGTACCATCCTGCAACAGGAAGTTCTGCTGCAGGAGGATGTGGAACTGATTGAATTCCTTGACCCCAGTATCCTGTCTGCAGGGCAGTGTAAGCAACAGGAAAACAGACAGCTTCCAACGCTACGCTCCCTAGCAACTCCTAATATTTGGTATTGTATTGAGGATGTCTACCATTATATTCACTAAGAAACAAGCAAAAACTGTACTGTGCATTCTTGCTATAAAATGCAACATTAAAGTAACTATATTTTTTCTCACATCCTTGGGTCTTTATTCTACTAGTCCCGAGATTTTTGTATAAGCATGGTTGTTTTCATTGGGCATTTTGTTGAAAGAGTGAATTTTAATTTGAGATAACTGCATGAACATGAATGAATACTCCCAAACTAATATATTCTATAAGGAAGAACTAACATAGTTGATTAATTCATTAATTTCTGAAGCTATATAGAGGTGATTTTGATAATGAGACATGATTGTGAAGACTGAATTGAAAAGTGTTTATTTTGGTTTGGTCTTCATAAAATATGTTGTGGGTGGGGGGAGGTGAGATGTGTGATTAATTTTCAAACATTGAATATCAGAAGAATAAACTACAGAATATTTCAGTAAGATACATTGAAGTCAGCAGAGTCTTGTGGAATTCACTCAGGAATACTGAAGGAGCTGACTGCAGCAGTATCTGAACAGCTACCACCTGTATTTAAAAAATAACAATGCCAGTGGTTGTTCTGACACTGTCTTGCTTGGAAATGCGGGAATTAGTAGAAAAAAATATCACATAATATGGGCCAGTGCTATTTTCTCATATATACACTAAAAAAGTAGATAAAACTATTATAGAGTCACACCTCAGCTGTTTAAGTTAGTCATTATTGATGCTCTCTGTCAAACGAGAACTTCCGAACCAGATTTTTCTGGTCCTAGCATTATTTAGTTTCTTTAACTTTCAGCTAATAAAGTACACTTACAAAATTTGTGAATGTTGTTCATCTTCCAGATGACACCAGGTTCGTGTTTTCATAGACTAGAGGTCAACATTAGTTTGGAGAAATACCTTGAAAACAATAGAAAATTCGATAAAGACAAAATTTTAATGCTGCACTTGGGAAGGAAAAGGCAAGTTAATAAACACCAAGTGATGAATAATTGGGTATGCAGTACTACTGCAGAAAAGGATCTGCTCATCTCTGGGATGGAATAGTGTTATGATGTGTAGAAGGTGGTTAGTAGGAAGGTGGTGTTCAGTCATCATTTGTTCTGTTCAGAAAAGAGAAGGATAAGTGGAAGGATAATGCAATTAATCTGCCAGTGATTCAAATTGGGACTTGGGGGAAATCTTTTGAACCCTAAGGATACTTAGGAGTTGGAATAGCCACGGCATGGGTTGTGGAGTCTCCACTTTCTTCTTTGGTCTGTCCGTGATAATCTGGGTTAACCAACCAGAAGCTGAAAATGAAAAAAGCGAGCTGTTAAATCCCTTCTAGTCTTTCATTGTTGTGATTTATTTTATTTGTGGGACTTTATTTTTTTGATGTACCAAGGAAGTTAGAGACTGTGTGTCTGTCCCTTTTAGAGGTGGTTACATATTTGGAATATTTTAACCCTGGGCCTTTACTGAAACTTATCAGTAGCCCTAAAGAGTTAACACTTGTAAAGGTGGTTGAAGTTTGACCACAAAACTGTCCAGGAAATACAAACCCAGAGATTGTGCCTTATTTTAGAAATGGAAAAATATTCTTTGTGAATACTTCCAAACCTAAATGCAGGATACACAGCTTTAAAGCATGAAGGAAAAAAGTGTTTTCCACTGAAAACATTCTGGAAAAGTATAGTTGTAATGCACCTTGAAGCTGGTATCCCATCCATCTCTCTGAAGATTGTGATTATTTTACAAAACTGTGTAATAACATATATGAATCACAGTGTATTTTCTAGCAGTTACTTATTTGAATTTTTATAGAGGAAAGTAACAAATTTATAAGGTTTTTAAATGTCTTTGAGAAATAACTGAGATACTAGGAACTCTATTCTTGAAGGATTTTCAAAAGGTGCCAAATTATTTTAAATGATTATTCAAGCCATCTTTATAAAATTGTGGTAGAAACTAGTGGTGCACTGGTGTCCAAGTTGAATGAGTCAGACTCCAGAAAAAATACAGCTGGCACTACTTGAGGGATTTGCTACCAAAAGAAACATGCCCTTCCCTACTGTACTCTTGAACCTGGAAGTACAGATATTACAGTTCCTACACGCCCAGGCTTATAGTGCTGAGTAGTCAGGTTTTCTCATTTTTATTATTTTCTTTTCTACTTTTTTTAAAGTCATATGTGTAAGAGAAACTGACCTTGCAAAGTGGTACATTGGTCTCCTACTCATGCTGTAAAAAAAGCTGAAGAAAGGTTTCTTTGGAGTATACCAGCCAAATAATATCATGTACATACTCATCTAAACCCGTCACTAGGAGTAGTTTCTGGTGTTTACAGCTCCCTTCAGGACCTACATAAAAGCCTCACAATAAGATGTTGTAATCTCAGCTGTAACTGAAAACTTTGTGATTTTCCCACCTGTTTGCCCTCAGTAATGTGTGGTTGGTGATCCTGTCTCTGTTTGCAGGGATGTCTCGCTGTTCCTTGCCTTTGTAAGTGTACTGCTTATGTTTCCTTCGTGGTGGAAGGAATCATCGTGGCTGCTGTGCGGACCGGTGCTGCTGCTGTATGCGGTGTTTAGAGTGTGGGGCACATGGAGGACAGCCAAGCTGCAAATGTCCCTGCGAAAATACTGTATCCAGCTGGAAGAAACAGTGGCGAATAGCAGAGCCTTTACTAATCTCGTGAGGAAAGCTCTACGACTCATTCAAGAGACTGAAGTAATTTCCAGAGGATTTACCCTGTGAGTCTGTATTTCACTTTATTTAATACACAGATCCATTCAAACCAGCTGCTGTCTAAAATTGTCTTGTTACACTGTCTCCCATAACAACTGGAATTACTGAAAAACATAATACTTAAAGGTTTTCATTTACATGAAATAATATAATTACTATTCATATTAAAAGTATGAATTCTAACAACTCAGTGTTAAAACCCTGCATCTTGAAGGTGAATTAAGTCTCACAGAACTCATATATCTTTGAAATGTCCTGTGTTGCTAGCAATGAAATATGTGAACAAATAGACTTTGAACTAAGTTAGTTAACTATTTTGGGGAGTCATTTAGAGAGTTTTTTTTTATCTTACATTACCAAAACAATGTAAATAAACTGATCTGCAAGTAATCACTCATATTTTAGAAAACAGGATGACATTAAAACCATTCTATTTTCATTTAACAAATGCATCTGAAGCAGTGAGAACACAGTACTCAGTGAAGACCATCAAATGTCATTTCCCACCTCAAGTAAAGTTAACATTAGTCTTTTTCTCTTGCATACAATTGTTGAAACATTTAGATTCTTAAATTATTTACTGTTAAATTTCCCTCTCTTCCACTTAAGGGCTGCAAGAGTGTTTCTGATTATTTAGCTCTTATTTGATAAGTTTTGCTTATTTGCTATGTGAAAGGACATCAGAAAGTGTTCAGTGTATGCACTGATTCCAGAGCCAACAGCCCTGTTTCTGTGCACTCTCATTGCCATGGATGCTTTTGTGCTGTAACCACCTATGATGAATCCATATCTGTGCCAATTCCGCTTAAGGCTAAAGGAGGTGGGAAACACCAACACCTAAAATACAGTCAACTTCTTTCTAAAAATAATCAAAAATTCCCTTGTGGGCAACAAGAAGATGTTTATCCATACTAGACCAACTATTCTACATTCAGACGTGTTCTTACACCCAAGTTTGCAACTTTAGACTTAAAATTCTGGATTAATTTTTTAGCTTGAGATACCTTCAGTGTATTTCACTGGAGAAATGTTTCATTCTCCCTTTGGAATGTGTAAGCGTGTCTTCAGTCTGCCTAGCTATGTGGTTTTTGTTTTGGTCTGGATTTTTGCTGAAGAAGCATATACTTGAGCAATAGGCAGTCTTATCTTTGCAAACGGGTTCTTAAAAGACATTATTGTTCGGGCTTGTCCAAATTACAGATGAGAAAAACATTTGGATTTTTGCCTAAGTTTAAGCAAACGAACTTGTGGTCAATGTCTAAATTGCTGCTGCCTTGTTCTTTTACTACATATCTTAGATAACAGATTAACAAAAAACAGACTGGTCTTTAAGCTGATGCTTGATCTAATAGCTTCTTTACTTGAAGCTTTGGCAAGCTTTTCAAAAGACTTTGGCATATGGATGGAGTGGGAGAAGTCTGACTGTGCCAGCATCCTCATTGGAACAACTGTACAGTATAAAGAAGTCAGTGCTGTACAAGTTTTGGGTTGGTTTAGCCTGGAGGAGGTTCTAACTCCACATTGTCCTTTTCTGCATCCACATATGCAAGAGATGCTGCTGCACAGGGCAATGTGAAAATCTTTGCTTTGGGTAGCTCTTTGTGTATGATCCAAAAGACTAGTTTTCCCTTTTTTTTCCTAGAATTTTCTACAGTAAACCTCAGCGGAACAAAGTTTAGTATGTTCTCCTGTAGTAAGATTGTCAAAGTCTTTGTGCTTGTTCAGAAAGAGTGACAATAGAAATGGTTGCATTTGAAAAGTTACTGAGTATCCTCTTGTGTTATTTTACATCCTTGAAGGAATGAGATTTCAATCAGGTACAGCATCCTGGTCAGTGTTCCATGTGCAGCTGTTTTAAGGTATTGCTAACTCAGCAGTTTGGCCTGCACATTGACCATATCGTGAGTGGAAAGATACTGAAGCTGTCATTTAAACTACCAAGTTCAGTCTTTGACTGGTTGTACTTAGCTGAACTCTGGCAGGCCAAGTCTGGGTCTGCAGCTTTGGCCTGAAGGTCCTCGTGCTCCACTGCTGGTTTTCCTCCCCATTACACCATCCATTGCTGTTCTCATAGGCTAATTTACACATCCATTGAAATATCTATGGTTTTGCTATATTCTACCCTATTTGCCCCTTATTAATTGATATTGGACTGTTGCTGTAAATGGTAGATAATTACTGATGAGGTTTTGGTCAGTTGTCTATAGGTTAAGTGGTTTACTACTGTGTGGTAGTGACTGCTATACTCAAACAGATAGTCAAACATCCTTTTGCCTTCATTGCCCTCCCACCCAGTAAAACTGACTGCAGCCACATAGATCAGGAACTCGGAACTCGAGCAGGGATCTTGGATTAGATGGCCTCCAGTGGTCCCTTCCAGTCTTAATTCTGTGATTCTGTAATCCTGTCAGGCTTCTCTTATATTAGCTGCTCTCAAAGACAGCTGGATATTCTGATTACAGCACGGCCTTTGGAAGTGTTTAGCCCTCTGTTGGAATTTCAGGTGTGTCTGTGTGGTACCAGCTCTGTGATGCAGAGATGGCCAAGACCTCACCTGGATAGCTTGGATTACAGAAATTGTGTAGCAAAGGTGGGGCAGTGCTCTACTGAGGCAGAAGGGCAGTATTTCTGTCTAATTGCTTCATTTGCAATTAGCCAAATGAAGCCTGATCACAGGTCACAGTCTGGAATTTCTGGAGGGTAATGAAAGTATGTCATTGTCTTGCACATCATAAAACAAGAACTGAAGGAATACATAATGAAAGGCTCCAGCAGTAAGCAGCAAGTGTTTATTCCCTTGCTTGTCACCAGAATAATTAACTTCTTTTCCAAAATCCTCCCTTTCTACTGTATTTTAAACTAGAATTAAGCTCCATGAGCTTAATACATATGGATGTATATTAGCATCCTTATAGAACTGATTTCATGCCAGAGTGCAGCAATAGGTTTTTATTAATGTGTTTATATAAATTTGTTAAAAGTTGAAAGCCAATTTAAGATTTGCCTTATAAAATTAATGGAAAATTTTGTTGTTGTTCTATGCAGTAAAATGATTTTGGAGCTGTAGGAAAGGGGAAATGCACCCTTAACCTTTTTTTTCTTCTTGCTACTTGTGGCTGGTATGCAAAGCTGATAACATTTTGTAAGTCCAATTAAAAAACATAGGGGATAAGAGAGAGACTTTTTACAAGGGGTTGTGGTGATAGGACAAGGGGGAATGGCTTTAAATTAAAATAAGACAGGTTTAGATGAGATACTAGGATGAAAATTCTTGACTGTGGGGGTAGTGGGATACAGGAACAGATTGTTCAGAGAAGTGGTGCATGACCCATCCCTGGAAGTGTTCAGGGCCGGGCTGGATGGGGCTTTGAGGAGCCTGGTGGAAGGTGTCCCTGCCCATGGCAGGGGGGTGGAATTAGAGGATCTTCATGTTCCCTTTCAACCCAAACCATTCTGTGATTCTGTGAAGATAAATGAAACACTAGGAATTTAGGGATATGACATGCCTGACAGATAGACATATAATACATTCTACTAATTTAAATTAGTAGAACAAGGAAGAATTATTTTATAAAAAGCACTGAAACAATCCATTCCAGAAGGAAAGCAGATTGTTTTGCTGAATACTGGCAGTACATACTGTGCATGAGTTATGCTATATTTGTTCTCTATATGAGTTGGAAAAGTCTGCATCACTGTAGTAGAACATAGATCTCTGTCTCTTTTTTGTGGTAGAAGAATTTTGCTCATTTTCTTTGAGCTTGCTTCTGACAATTCACACGGGGCTTGAGTCTACAAACTGATGTGAGATTTTATATATAAACACTTCAGTTGTTGCTTTCAAAAACTAGGGAAAGGTTAGAGATTGGCGTGTACTGCATTATGTGCTGTGTTCTCTAGTGAAAGATACAGCAAGGTTAGCATTTTAAGTTTACATTTAGAAATGGAAATGAACACAGTTTATTTTTATTTTTTTTTAATTTTAAAGTAGTTTATAAGATGGTATATAAACCATTTTAATAACACATAATTTAAAATGGTATGCAGATATTTTATATTGTATTTCAGCTAGCATATTCAATATATGGCAATATTTGGCATGAATCTGCTTGTGTTAATAGTGTTAAACATACTGATATATGGTTCCAGCCTTGCTCACTGGGTGGGCTGCTCTGGTTTTCATATTTGATAGTGAAGGCCACAAGCTATTTCCCCTCCCAGCCAGTGTGCAGCACGATCCAGCTAAGCATATGGAGTAGGACTGACATTTTCCCAGCAGTGTCAGTGTGCTGACTTGGTCAGCTTTTCAGTCAGATGGACTACAGAAATAGTTACCAATGCAGCAGCCCACCTCAGGCTTACCAAGTACCCTGTATGCTTTTCCTTTTTAAGTGACTGGACATGAAATCACCTCCTCACTGTGCCCTGGAAAAGGTGAGAGCAGAAGCAGGCCTCCAGTACCCAATTAATTAATCACAACTGATTGTCCTGTCTATGTTCATTCCAGCATTGATTCTAGTAAAAACGGTCCCAGCAAGTAGAGTGCACCTAGGCTGTTTCCAGAGTCTCAGTCACAGGTTTGACATCAGATCGCATATGAACAGATACAACTGGAGCTTAAAGTTCCACGGACCTATTCAATGTTCACCCAGTTCGCAATTCATTTTATTTCCTAATGAGGCAATTTCTTACAGTGCTAAAGCCATTCTGAGGTATATTCTAATAGACAAATGGCATTGTTTCTTTTAAATGGTATATTCACCTGAATAGCCAGACACCAAATGTATTTTAAAATATGCTTGTGTAGTGTACACATTTCATGTGTTTACCTGTCAAAACTCTCACAAACACAGCTGTCACTCATTGCATGATGATAAAATCTATGTCACCACTCAAATAATCTTTCTCTTCACCTAGAAAACTTTCTGCATCAGGAAGGTTAAAAGAATATAGTGTTTTGCATGAAAAGCTATGTATTGGCACATTTTTTCTGCAAAAATCATTGAAAAAAATAAATTTGGATATAAAGAGGTATATTTTAAATACCTGTTTACTAAAACTTCCAAAGCTGCCTGATTGAGATAATGCTATGGTATGTCTACCATTACTGTACCATTTTGGAAAACTTTAGAGAAAATAAATGTGCTTAGGAGTTTTGCCACAGCTCAGATGAGAATAGAATCAGGCTGTCTACTGAGGAATGCTGGCTTCTGTCTGAAATTTTGATTAAATGTATCATTGATATGATCAATTTTTTTTAAAATCTTCTAGTTACTGAGTGATTTGAAAAAGCTTTCTAAATAATGGAATAGGAAAACTGATGTACTGTTTTTTAAAAATACTTTAGGACATCTGTACAGTTGTATCACATTTTACTTTTCAAGTTTGCTTGACAGGGTCAGTGCCGCTTGCCCATTTAATAAAGCTGGACAGCATCCTAGTCAGCACCTGATCGGCCTCCGGAAAGCCGTGTATCGATCCGTCAGAGCCAACTTCCGAGCTGCAAGACTGGCTACTCTGTACATGCTGAAAAAATATCCTTTCTGTAGAAAACCACCAGTTCAGGTAGTCCGTGTTGCCTACCTGCAGTTGTGCCAATGTTTAGAGTCAAGATGTCTAGAAACATACAGTATCTAATGGCAGATCTAAACAAGGTAAAGAAAAGGTAGCTTAATAAATTTGGGCTTGTGTTTGGTTTGGAACATGCTTAAAATTTTTGCTTTTTTGTGTACTGTACAGTGTGAGATAAGATTCAGTGCACTGAAAACATTGTCCCATTATTGACACCCATGCTTTTGGTGTAAGTGCTGATGATGTGTTTCAGAGCCCTTCAGGATTTTGTTTTATAATTCCTCTTAGCCCAAAATATCCCTTGCACCAAAATATCCTCTTCTCTGAACAATATGGCCTTTCGCTCGACATTCCTACGTTCTAAGGTAAGTTGGTTTTCTCCTACCAAAATTAACTGCAGCAAATTAATCTTTTATGTTACTGTATATTTCAAATATGTTAGAAGGAGATCAGTCTGATGAACCTCTGACAGAAAATTAAAAATTTTCGGTCACAGCTTTATTCATGGTGATACAAATTGCATAAACTTGATACGTTATCATTCTCACTTCTATTCAATAGAACTAGAAGTTCAGCAATATTTGTGTACCCTCTTTTAGTTAAATAGCTGCCTTCAGTGAGTACAGTTAAATAACTTTGCCCTAATTAAAATTTGTTCCCATGTAGAAGAGAAAATATGCAGTCATATTTTAGCATTATTCCAGGCAGTTGTGTTAAACTTGGTGGAATTTGGTAATTTAATGAGATGGAAAGTCATATTGCTTACAGTTTGTGGGGGGGGACAGTTGGGTACTAGCAGAAACAACTCAGCATTTTCTTACACCATTCTTGCTCTGATTTGTTCATGTCAGCAAGAGTGCATTGCTCAAAATTACAGAACAAAATGCCATAGAAAAGAGTATTTATTTTTTAATTCAGAATCTAAGGTTATAGCAAGATGCAATGGCTGAAAGCCTAAACTAGAAATTAGGCACTTTGGGTTAAGTATTTACAGGATGTCGTGCAGACCAGTTCAAAAGCTCTCTGCACTGTCCTCCATTGAATTGTGTGGTAACTCAGGCAGTGCTTCACTTGGCATGCTAGCCGCTTAATACTTTTATTCTTAAGAGCCTTGTGGGTTCTGCATCATGGCAATCTGATGTAATTATATACAAGCTGGATGGAGGAGATCTTGTAGCTTATGTTACTGGCTGATGTTAATAATCTCAGCCTCAGCTGATGCAGAATGGTCTGATACTCCATTTCCCTTGAGCTATTTTGACAGGTATGACCTGGGCATTGGACCACATAAACTTAAAAAGCTTGGATTTTGCTGTAAGGTGATATTCTTTGCTGTCAAGGCATAAATAGTGTTATTTTTTTATTAGTGATAAAACCAGACATTGGATAGCAGTATTTTAAACTGAGTAATATCTTACCCCATTAGAATGGAATGCATATAAAATGCATTCTATGTCGTCGAGATGCACTGACCACAGGGAAATCTGCAAATTTCCTGTAGTAAATCTAGTAAAAACTTGTTTCTTCTTCTCTGTAAAGGTTTAGTTATTGCATCATGAACTATTAGAAAAACACATACCTTTTAACTAGAGAGTGGGAAAGTTTAGACAAGAAAACAAGTAAGCTAAACAAAAAGTAGTACCCTGTTGGGATTATAAAAGCCTAAAATCCCATGCTGAAAGGTCTGAGTAGAGACACTTGGGCATTTTTCATTGCAATGTTTCTTCCTTGACCAGCCAGTTCGTCACAAGCTTAGCTCACCCCTGGTGAGCAGGTGAGAATTTTGTAGAAGAGCAGCTTGGATTTCCCAGGGATCCTGGAGGGATCCCTCCTAACTGGAGGGATCCAGGCCCTCCAGTTAGGTCTTTAGATGGTAATGTGCTTTTGAAGACTAAAGTATGAATGTTAAATTGTTACATACAGGGATACATTAGCATTCTTGCTTTTCTGTAGGTAAATAAGAGTGTCTAACCTGATAGAAGCTAGACATTCACTGTACAGATATTTTATTTTGGATTGACAGTTCATTATTAAGTAGCTTTGCCTTATCTTCTTTCAGGCTAATAAGGCATACAAGTTAAACAGATGAATGAAATATTTTGGCAGAGACATAGAAAAATTTAACTAATCTAAGACAGTTACTGTATTTTGGCTTTAATAGAAGGCATTACGGCTAAAAATACTTACTACTAGATAGAAGTGCACAAAGGAAGTATGTTCCTGTATATAATGGTGTGTATATGTTTAAACTTTCTAAATGTTTGCTCCTTAGGAAGCTAATAGGGCATGGGATCAGTTCTCTGCTTTCATCTATCAGATAGAAATGGGAGTGGAAGGGCTGCAGTAGAGGAGGGCAAGGCAGGACATGCAGGAGGCCACTGGGAATCCCTGGCTGAGATATAGTATGGGTAAGTGGCTCCTTGGTCAAACCTCTCATTTGAGATGTTGCCTGCAATTTATTTTTAGCATGACTTAGGGATTCACATGTGTCCAAACTGCATTTTGTGGCATTCATACTGTTGGAAATGCCATGTTGCAGGAAAAGGCTAACAAGGAGTACAAGTAGTTTCTAAGATAAGTGCTCCTGAAGGATTTTGACCTGACTTTTCAATTTCTGATCGAGTTACCATCCTCATCCTATGTGCTCCCTCTGCTGGGCATACTGTCAGGTTAATTTAGAGTAGACACCATTTATGTGAGGCAGCTGCTGGTGACAACAGTAAAATTCTGATCCTAATTAATTTACATTGCAGGTTTTTTTCTGAACACTTAATAGGCTTCTTCCTTTCTGGGCATTAGGAATAAAGGAGGGAGAAATGTGGTTTTTTAGATCTTGGACACTTCGCTTTACTGTTTCCTGGGACACAAAATACTATTTTTTCATGCAATGTTCCTCTACTCAACTGGTAAACATCTCTTGAGTAAATGGCTTTTGTGAGTTCAAGCCTATGAGAATTTAGCACGTGAAAAATTTGGATGTGAAAGCAGATGGAACTTGTAGCTTTCCCAGAAAACACATTAGTTGGACAAGAGACAAGTGCTTCTAATTGGCTTTATGTGCAAGAGATGAGAGCATTCCATTTCTAGATCAAATGATAAATGAAGAAAACCATATTTTAAATTAAGACCATATTTTCATTAATGCTTTACAAATATACATATTTCTGTGGAACAAATGTGCTTTTGTACTTATGACCATAAATTTAAGTTTCTGTTTTAAAATTAATTTTACTATTTTGTGACTGGATAACTATCAGAAAACATGCAAAAATCTTCAACTGTTCCTCACAAGCCTGAGGTTAGCCTAGAATTAGTGCTATTTTAAAATAAATGCTGCCTAGTCTATGAATTATTTTATCTGTCTTTTGGTATTACTTATGTTGTGCTTGCTTCCTACTTTTTAAGTATTTTTGAGGAGTAGAAATGTACATTTACCTACTGAGATTTTAAACGTTCTGAATGGTGTTGATAGATATCAGTTTGCCACTCATCCTGCCAAGATCATAATGTCTGTACAGTGATGTAATCAATAAAGTTAATGGTATGCCAATCAGGGAGCTCCTGTTCTTCACAGAGCTCTCTGAAATGTCAAAGACTTTTTACTGTAAAGATCTCTGAGCGGTCTATCGACAGACAGAACTCTCAGCGAATTCGCATCCTGAGTTTGGTCTATAACACAGGCTACCTTTAAAACTTAAAATCGCACAATTGTTCTCTTTCCGCTGTTAAATATATGATTTCTGGTTTAAGATTGACATGAGCTGTTTTTTGGAAACTCAATATTTAAAAGTAAGCTGTTTCACTCATTCAGAAGGGATGCAGGGATTTTTCATCAATCTACTTAGTTTCTTTTTACGTGTTTGTATTTAGACACAGGTGTTTTGTCAGTGTCTTATCTCTCATCCTTCTAAGAGCCTTTAAAACTTGTGCTTCGAATAAGGATTGCAAAACTTTCAATTAAACAGGATTCCGGTGGATTTGTGACAAATGTATGTGCTTTCATAAAAATTGCCTGGAATAAGAAACCTTATTAAGTATTTCTTTCCTTTTCTGTGTGTTTAATGCAAAAGTGGCTTTGTTTACCACCTTAACTCCAGCTAAACCTACCCTCTGAACTCAGAGAGTGACAATGTGACCAGCTACATCTGTGTGGTCCCCTTTAAGGAGCTGGGTCTGGGACTGAGTGAAGAGCAGGTCTCCGAAGAGGAGGCGCACAATCTGACAGATGGCTTCAGCTTGCCTGCACTCAAGGTAAGCTCTCCTAGAAGGACTTAATGCATCCGTGCAGGCTCCTGGTGAAAATCTTTCTGTTGTCATGAAGTCCTGTGCCTTGTACATCCTAGCCTGTAGCAACACGCTGATTTGAGGGTAAGGTTTAATCAATCAGCCTCTTATCATGTGTTTCTACATTTATCATCATTCACTCATAATCATAATCAGTGAGTTCTTTGTGCATGTAGAGAAAGAGAAGTTACTCAATACAACATTAGGATTTTTTTCTGCAAGTCATGGAAGTTCAAGTCAGTGTTCTATAATCAGCTTGATCAATCCCCTTAAACATGATTTTTTGCTCTCTGATTTCACCTGATCCCGGCTGAATAAAATAATTTCCGGATTTGTACTTACTTCTTTTTTTATCTAATCTCTTGACGTGAATAAAAAGAGAGACATCAGAAGACAAAAATTAGCTGTAATTGCCAAAGGGAGTAACTGTATTTAGTCACACAGAGGAATAGAAAGCATAAGCTTGGACCCCTGCTGCCATGTGCCAGTGTGGTTCTTTGATATTTGAAAGACATTTAACTGAACGGAGTGACAACCATATAATGGCCTTTTTATCTATTTTGTTTTGAGATGTTAGGTATTTTTTATTTGCATGAGTCAATTGGAAGGAAAATCGAATTTGAATGCAAGCCTTCTATACTCTAATGGTCCTCTGCCAAGGCAGTTCCCTTTTAACATTGTTTTTTAATGGAAAATTCCATTATTACATGACTTCTTCTGTTTCTATGGGGTTGTCTTTTGTTGCATATTTTCTCTTAATTATGGACCTTGACTTCTTTTGTTCTGACAGTAAATGCTACCAGTAATAGTGATTACTAAGCTTTGAGGCTTTGTCTAATTAGTTGTAAGCTAAGAGCTACAATAAATAGGAGCTTCGGGGATTTTTTTTCTTGCATTTCATTAGCTGAAGTTCTAATTGCAACCATGTAAGCCTGCTAATTTACCCACTTCTTTTTAAGCACAAGAAGCCAGTCAGAAATGCCCAAGCTTGTAAGCTAAGTCTTTGTTTACCTGCAATTTGCAGTAATTTAACTGAACTCTGTTTTAGTTAAACTGGTTAGGATGCTTTATGGATACAGTTAAGCTCACAACAACTAGTAAATCTCAATTTATGGTAACTCATAACAGACAGCAATGTATGCTGGGTGTGGTATAGCTGAACCAAGCTAAGTTAACATAAATCAGTCCTAAGCAGATTCCTGTGTGGTTAATAACATACTTTGATAACCTTGGGACATATTTGTGTGGTGAGCCTTGAATGTATGTGCAATCCTCTTGGGTTTTTTTTACTTTGAGACAATTTGTCTTTATATTAAAATGCAGGTCATGCTAAGCCATATGACAAATGTAGCATGTGTCTTTTGGCTACCTTGTCCTTGAAGTAAAGCAATTTAAAGAGTAAAAAATTTTCACTTAAGAAAAAAGTACCAGTTTAAGCTGAGGAGGGTGAGTTGGATATTTTGTGTGAGTGTAAGTGTCAGCAAAAATCATCAGTATTCATTGGCAGAGCAAGCTACTTGCAACCATAACTACATCTGAAATTTCCTTTTCTCTTGTCATTGTGCCTTTTTCAGGTAGGTTTTTTATTATTATCAGTTCCTGCAGTCCACTATTTCTGTGTGCTGCTTTTTCACTGCCTGTGATTTATGTCTGGTGGGAGGAATTGGTCTTCTTTTGTGCTTATTACAGCATGAGCTTTTGACTTTTTATCCAGGGCACCACACATTCAGGGACACTTGAGTGATTGCTGCCCATTTGTTTGCTTTGTATTTTTGCACCCAGCCAAATCAGTCTTGCATGTGTGCCCCAAATTAATTTCATGTCATTCATGTATTTTTTTTTCTCATGAGCATCTTTTGGAAATTGAGATTTTTTTTTCCTTTTGGAATACTTTATCATTTGCATCCAAGCATTTTTGACATGCTGAGTAGATATTTTGTCTTCCTTGGTCTGGAATGCTTGCGAACAAGTTTCAGTCTGCACCTTATAATCACCTACTGCTGATCCCTTTGAATAAGGGCCATTATTGCAGAGAAAAGTATCATAACCTTTCCTTTTCATTTTAAACATAAAAAGTGCTGCTGTTCTGTCATGGTCTACTGAGCGAACTTCTCTAAACTAAGAAAACAGTTCTTTTCTTTTCATTGGAAATGGAAGTTCTCAAGAAATTGAAATTGTGGGCTGCCTTGCTCCCAGATGGGCTGACCTCTTTAGTACCATATATAACATTGTGAATCAATCTATTTCTTGAAAGTCTTTTCTTCCTTAGTGGTATTGGTGGAATTTCTTACTTTGGCTGAAAAAAGAAGTAAGTTAGCAGCTCAACTTTCTTCAGATGTAGAATATTTTTTTGTTGAAGTACAGTGCAATTAGGCTCATGTTTCAAGGTTGGGTGTGGGGCAATGCAGTACTTATTAGATTGTAGAAATGACAGCTTGGCCTTATAAAGGGAAAAATGTCTTTGCTGCCACTGGAATTTTGGCAGCCCTTTATGAGCTGTAGGGTATGTGGAGATTATAGCAAATAATGAAACTGGCTGATGAGAATATGAGGTTTTGGAGTCTGACAACTTTCTGAGCATAATTGCATTTAATATCCTTCATCAAGGAATTAACAGTCACCTAAGGTTCACAAGATCTGAACCTCACATGCTCTGGAATACTCTTCCAAAACAGTCAGCGGATTTTTGCAGTTTTTCAAAGTTCCTGTTGCTGGCCAAGGAATGTTTTCCCATGGCGTATCTGTACATTTATTTTGGAGGCTGACTGCCTTCCCAGGTGCACAGAGCTAACTCTACCCTGTTTTGCAGGTCCTCTTTCAGCTCTGGGTAGGGCAGAGTTCAGAATTCTTCAGGAGGCTGGCACTGCTGCTGTCCCCAGCCAACGCGTCCCCCAAGCCCTTGGTGTCCCCGGAGCGGCTGCCCCACCACATCCTGTGCGATGTGACCCAGGGCCTTCCTCACACCCACGCTGCCTGCTTGGAGGAGCTCAAGAGGAGCTACGAGTTCTATCGCTACTTTGAAACTCAGCATCAGTCGGGCTTGGAATGGCCAACCAGGACCAAGCAGAAGTCCAGAGAGCTGAACAGTCTCCAGACAGCGGTACGCAGCTTGCAGCTTCATCTCAAGGCACTGCTCAATGAGTAAGTTTACACATGAATTAACGGAATAGGCAGAAGGCTTTGGACTTGAGGTTCTTTGGGTTGTCAGCTTGTATCACCAATTAAAAGCAAAAAAGGCAGATACATACAGTCTTTGCAATCACAGCCATAGCTTTACATGGTATGGGCTCAAAGATCCTTGGTTTACTATGGAATCTGATATTTTTCCTGGGTAGTATTTGAGTATCTATTGAAAACTTGAAGATAAGCAGTGCACTTAGATTTTGCCTTGTTTTTGTCACTCCCTTATAAAAAACATGGAAACATAATTATCTTCCATTGATTTTTCAAGGTACCAAATGCTTTATAAGAACATTCAGCTCATAGTAACTACCTAGTAAATATCCTTAAAGATTTGTCACTGCCTTGGTGAAACAGTTGAGACTGTCCTACTCCCTTAATCTTACATATAAAAATCACTATAACAAATGCAAGTGAGCAGTGTATCTTGATGTAGAAAAAAAAATTAATTTTAAAATTTTGGGGCATCTTTGAGGAATTGACTGAGTTAGATTCTTAAAACTTGAAGAAAATAACAGTATATTACATTAAATACTTGAAAGAACGGTGAAGTCAAATATTTTTTATTACTTACTGCTGTTCATCTCCTCATCACTTAGGGTAATAATTCTTGAGGATGAACTTGAAAAGCTTGTTAGCACTAAGGAAACACCCGAGTTGACAACAGAAGCCCATCAGGTTCTGGAACAAAAACTAAAGTTTATTCAGCCTCATATCCAGGCAAGCAACAGCTGCTGGGAAGAAGCCATTTCTCAGGTGGAAAAAATGAGTGGAAGAAACCCAAATAAAAAAGGTAAATGTGAGAGATTAATTTAGCACCTAATGGGATACACTTCAGAGATGGAATGGTCAAATGGATCAAAGACAGTGTTCAGCCTATGTATCAGAATTTTAGCTGAAGATCTTACAACCATACACTTTGAAAAACTGTGTCCTTGTGTCAGACATTTTCACTGTGACAGCCTTGAAGCTTTTGTTTCAGCCAAAAATGCAAACATGTTAACTCAGTCTGTTAGACCTGTGGATTTCAGATGGTTACATTTTCAGGTGTAGACTGATCATGGCTTTTTGCCTTTGGTTGGTGAATCACCTGTCAAGGGGTAGGATTTGAATGAATTGCCCCCAAGATCTTCATTTATTTCCTGCACTAAAATTACGCCATTGATTGAAATGATAATGGCATTGTCATGAAACTTTTTTGTCAATCACATTTCCTGGAACATTTTAAATCATGGAGGACATGTTGAGCATATAATACCCATTTACCTCCTCTCTCAGAGTGAGTTAATCTTTGGTGTTCTTAAAAGTCTTAGTGAGCAGCATATCCCAGCATTTTGTTTGTTGTCCCTCTCCTTAGGGATCTGTTCTGCCCATGCTGTTCTTGTGCAGCATAACCAGCTTAAATAATTGAAGTGAACTTAGGCTCTCCTGACATGGAATTGAACCTGTAATTGCTAATCTTTCTTTTTTCCAGGAGCATTTTTACTGTCCTAGGAAGGCACAGCCCAGCATCTGAAAAGTGCTGGTAATGGAGACTGCACTAGGAAAATTGGGGGGAACTTGGGGTATCAGCAAGTTACCTACAGAAATCCAAATCTGAAGTGCACTATGCTCTTAATGACGTATGGGTGGAAAATCCAGTAGATGGATGAATATTCCTGTGGGCCTAGAGGCAGGCAGGCTGACCTTGCTCATGCTTACATCAGAACTGGGAGCACTGGGAGGCTTCTTGCAGGCTCTGTGCAGGTCCAGACATGGTATAAACAAACTCCTGTACTTTGCCTGATAGTGCAGTCTTACAGCTTCCCCCTCGGTGCTGCGTAAAACAGCTTGTGAGGATGTTAGATGTAGCCTGATACATTTGCATGTGCTGACCTGTTGTGTTTTGTTAATGCCCTCCACAGCCTGCAGTTCTACTGATCTTTTTCCCCCTTTCCTTAAAAGTTCTTTCTAGACTACACACCACAGTATTTTTCGTTATTTTAGTTCTATTTTTACTTTGTGTATAAATTTCACAGCAGGCATTTTTATTATAACTTGCTTCCTTTTAAAGTTCAGTACAAAAATAACCTTATGTGTGATCTAGAAGGAAGGGATTGCGTGGGAAATAAAAAAATAAAATAATCCTTCACTTTTGCCCACTGGCTTTCCTGGAAATGTGCTGGGATTGAACCTCTATTTTGCAACAAGTTTACTGAACTACTCCACAGGAGCTACTTTAAATTATGTTGGCCATTGAAAACTATTTTTATCTGACAACATCTGACTTTCCTGATATATTTCTAAGATGTCCAGCTTTGGTGAGTTGACCTTTTCAAGCCGTACATGAAATCAAGTTCAATTCTTTTGCTGTCTTCCTACAAATTTTAACAGCTGGTCTGTCAGTCATGTTATGTAAATTACGTCAATAAATTGTCTCATTTTTTTTCAATACTTTCTGAAAGCTCTTTGGGAGAAGATATCTTCCTGTTGAAATAATATAGCAGCTCAGCACAGCTTTTATGTTTATGCCTTATTATCCAAAACTAAATTAATAGTTTGACAAGAGCTGTTTCAAGAACTCCATGGGCTTAGAGCATTGTGTCTAAGTGGATGCTGAGCATTTCTGCTGCAATAGATGTTTAGTTCAACTAACTAGCTCAGCCAGTAGAGCATCTGTATAAAGAGGTGAGTCTCCTTCTGCAAGCACTACATGCTTCTTGCCCTGAATCATTATATGTCAGAGCTGGTTTCTTACAGGTACGTTTAACAACCAAAGCAAAGCCTTTCAGGGTAACAGATTGAACACTCACACCCTCCTGTCAGCCTGTCGTCAGTGGTGACACCAGCATGTATCTTGTATTTTAGCATATGGTTCCTTCAGGGAATGCAGTTTGGCTTCTTCCTTTACATGATTTGGTGTATTTCTAGAATCAGTGCTTTTACTCACTGATCCTGTCAGGTACAGAGCAGAGCCTCTGAACAAGTGGGGCTCTAGCACATTGAAGGGAATTCACCTCTATTTAAATTCCTTGGGCAATGATGGACCTATCTATCATTCATTTACATGTACATCTTCGCTCATTTCCTAGAACTTTCAGCTTCTTCTCTTTATTCTTTCACATTTTTTCATCACTGATAAAACTAATTTACCACATAGACCCTCAACAATTTAAGCGTGTAGTAATCTATTGCTAATGTTACAGAATGGAATACCCTTTTTGGCTAGTTACAGCATTGTATTAATGATCTTTGAAACAATGGCTCTCCAACTGTTTAAATTCCATCCTTTAAAACTGTCTCTATCTTTGCAAATGTATACAACTTTTTCAGATATTTATAAGAGCAAGGCCATGGTACTCTGCTGCAATCTCACCATCCCTAAGTGTACAGTGTATAGATTAGAAATGGAAAATAGGGTCAGGTGGGGCTTGGTGAGGTCATTTAACCCATTTCCCTTCTCAAGGGTAAATTAGTATTTGTGAGAAAATGTTGTTTACCTGTTCCTAAAAAACTCTCTTTAGAGACATTTCACATTATTTTCAGGCATCTATTCTAGCACTTAACTCCATTATCAGTAGAATGCTATTACTGAATAGAAGTACCTCTTGCTGCAATTTAAAAGCAGTACTTCTGATCCACCCACAATGGAAATCCATTTCCTCTTGATAGCTCTTACATTCCTGAAGATGATTATTATGTTTCTTTCTGTCTTCTCTACATGACTCCCTATGCTTCAGCTCTTCCCTGATGACTATACTTTATTTAGTCCTCTGATAATTTCCAATGTTTTCCTCTATGCCCCCTCTAGTTGGCCCACTGTATTATTGAATGGAGGGGCCCCAGACTGGGCACTGTGTTCCATCCACAGCCTGGTCAGTGCTGGAGTAGAAATGTTATTTCATGTGCCTAGCAGTCAGTGCTGTTGCTTGTATGTACTAGGTTGTGGTTTGGCTTTTTGCCTGCAGCAGGGTAGAGTTGACGGTGAGGCTCTTCACCTCTTTCTCAGTGGTGCTCCCCAGTCAGTTGTGATCTGTTTGTGCACTTGGCTATTCCAAAGCACAAAAATTTGCAGCCATTGTCACCAAACTGCTGGATCTGAAATCCATTTCTACCTGGGTTGTATCTCTGATTTTCCAGTATTATTTTTTATTCTGATGGTGCCCTTCAGTGTTCTTCCAGATTATCCCCATATCAGCAGATTTAATGAGATGCAAAACTTTTCTTTCACTTATTGGAAATATTAGAGAATATTGGACTTGAGACAAATCTTCACTCAATGTATTCCAGTCTGAAAATGGTAACCACGCTGTGATGATCCAAGAAACTGTTCTGTGCACCTAATAGCAGCCTTTCCTGGCCTATGCATTTGCTTATGAGAATGTCATGACACCATGTCAAAAGTCCTGCTGAAATCAAAATGCAGGATGTCTTTGGTTCTTTCTATACAAAAGACCTGTTACTGCATTGAAAAATTAACGTCTTCTATTTTCAACAAATCCACATTGGCTGTTACTTGTCTCCTTGCTACCTCACAAATATCTTCCTGTAAACTTTACTTAATTATTTCTTCCAATACTTTCCAGTTATTTGAAGCTGGTTTTGCTATAATTTTAATTTTTTTTTTAAAGTTCTGAACCAAGTCTCTTCTCTGGTTTTACCAGTTTTGCTTGCCATCTGCAGGTTTTCAAAGTCTATAAAATTTCGGAGATTTGTTAGTTGAAGTGTTTCAGCGCAAGTTCCATTGGACTCAGCTTCTATCAAAACAGCCAACTTACTTAAATGCTCTCTAAGAGTGTTTCAGTGTAACCTAACCAGCCTTCTCACCGTTTTTTTCATGTGTGCAAATCCTGCTTATGAAAATACCTGGACTCTGCCTGAGTGAGTCAGAAGCATCATTCAATACTCCAATTTATTTTTTTTTTAAATCCCTTTTCTTCTTTCCCCTAAAGGCAAAATTGAAGTTTCCTGTGACAACCTACAGCATACTACAGTACCTTTAACACAGCCTGCCATATACATAGAAAACAAAGACCCAATCCCTGAAGAGCAGGTAAAAAAAAAAAAAAGGATCCTTTAAAGTAATAATTGGGGAGTATTTGCTGTATCCATTCTTTTTTTCAGTTGCTTGTGCAGTGACCTTGTTGTCTTGCCAAGACAGAAAAGTGAGTGGACAGTGCCACTTCAAAATTGGACTTGTGGAAAAAAATTATGTATATTCCTTTTGCAGTTCCATGGGGAGGTATTCCCCATCCTGGAAAAAAGAGCACTAGTATTCATTTCTCATAGGTATCATTAGAAATGAGTGACTAAAGGAGAGCAGCAACACAAGTCAGAGTAATAAATAAAAAAGTGAGAATTGCTAGAAGGCAATATATGAAATAAAGTCCTACTTGCATATTGCTGGATAAACTGACACAGCTGCAAAAGTGACAAGCTCGAGCACAAACCATCTTGCCTTCAGTTTGCTTAGTCTCTGCATTTTTGGGTGTCTTTTTACTGTAACACTGAACAATTTTGTGTTGTTTGAGGAACTCCTGGGTGATGGTTGGGCTGTCTTGAAGAGAAGCGGGCCTCCTCCATCCCGAAACTGAGTGGCAGATGCATTCTGAAAGCGCACTAAACACCCATGCTCTGCTCTGTCCCTCCCTTGCTTCTCCCCCACATGTATTCTCTCCAGACATTTTTCCATATCAAAAAGCTGGGACTAATTACTTTATTGAAAATTTGTTATAACATAAATGCTGCTCTGTTTTTTTTTATGCTTGTAATCCAATATATTTAAAATTGGAAGAGAAGTTTGCTATTCTCTATATCGTCTTAATAAAGATTTACATAAGTTAAATTAGCAAGATGCCTGACTACCAAGAATTGGTTACAGTGTAAATTTAAAAAAAAAAAACAAAAAACACATCAGTATTGCTTATTTCCACCTGTAATTATGGAGAAATGGACTCCCTTTTTCAAAGTATATCACTTGATCCTATTTGTGTATGAAGGTAAACCTCGTTAATGAGTGGACTTGCTCCAAAATCATACAGATATCACCAAGAACAGTGTCAGGTTCACTGGCTCTGCTCAAACAGGGCTCCATCCTATTACTGTGGTTGGCTTGTGTTGACATCACTTGATCATGAATCAGATTGTAGGACTGAGTCCACCCTGACAGTGAAGATCAAGAGTTTCTTTCTCTCCTTCTTTAGGAACTGGAAGCATATGTTGATTATTCAGACACAGATAATGAATACAAAAGGGAAGATTTTTACTGCTTTTCCCAAGAAGAAAGAGAGAGACAAGAACGAGAGAGACAGGAATCTAAGAGGGTGTTACAAGAATTGAAATCTGTACTGGGATTTAAAGCTTCAGAAATTGAAAGACAGAAGTGGAAACAGCTACTATTCAGTGAACATGGTAAGCATTTCTTTTGAAAATTAATTCCTTCCTTAGAAAACATAGGTGTCTGTTTGCCATGAATTTATGACTATGTTAGAATTCAGACAGTGCTTAGCTGTAGTAGTGTCTTTGATAGAGCTATGTGGTCTTAGTTTGCCATTCCATCTCTTTAGATTTTAGCAATCATTTTACTATATATTGAAAAGAACTTGGAGAAACGGGAATTTGGCTTTAAAAAGCCACTGAGCTAAAATATTAAACACACAAAAATATTAAGACAGCATAAAGAGAGCTGTCAGGATATAAACCATGCAGATTGAACTGACTTTCTTTCATGGCTTTCCAATAAATATGAATTTTTATCAGGGTGCATAAATAAATTACTTTTCAGAATTTAAAGGAACCAGCAGAAATTATCCCAGATGTACAAAAGTATATAGGTTAAAGTGAAGAGCTAGACTTTGAAATAATAGAAGCTCATAAAAGAATAAAACTGGCTTTTGTTTCCATGAGAGAGTGAATACAGAATATGTTCACAAACCACGCCCCCCCCCAAACCATCTAAGAAGAAGAGTTCTTTCAAACTAGCCTTTACTAACTCTGAGGACTGCTGGGTACTGCTTGCACTTGAAAGCAGAAATATGAAAATTTCTCTTGCCTCAACAAGACAGTTTGTCTGTTACAGCAGTAAGACTGATACAATTTGATTCCTCTCACTGCTTGAGCTATTTGATTTACTGTCTTTAAAATTGGCAGGAGTTTGTCTTTTCCTTTTTCTTACTTTCATTTCTTCCTCTTAAAGACAGGTTAGAAAAAGCTTTCTAAAAAGTTTTGTGTCCTATGTTACGGAAAACAACCACCAAGTCTGGCACCATATCCAAGGATTCTGCCTCTGCCAGTGTCTACCAGAAAAAAGACCATGGATTGCAATTTTTCAGTAATTTTCTAGGAAGACAAAGTAACAGACCATACCTATTTATAAGACTATCTCTTTTGACGTCAAACCATCAAAAATATCTGTTCTTTACAACTTTCTTCTTTATATCCATTCAGCTACAACTATGGTAAAAGAGATCACTTGACCATTGGTATTGATTTCTCTTCTAGTTGAGTTAAAAACCCCTGAGACATCAGATTGCACCAGAGTCTGCTCAGGAGTAGGATTTCTGTATTATCCCTCTGGTGTTAGATACGACACCACACAACTCTTCACATAAATTTCTTCAAGTCTTCATTTCCTAACTGTTGGAGGAATAAGGGATCTTACCTCCAGTTCAAGTCTTGACAGACCTAGTGACTCCTGCAGAAAAAGTTCTTGTCAGGAGAACTTGCCTAGGATATTACCTTACCGAAGCAGCTGATACTTGTCCATGTCAGCATATCCTCAGGCCACCTGTGGCCATAGCTGGAAAGAGTCAGCTGACTCCTGTATTTTGCAGTAACTGTTCACCAGAAAGCCTTTGTGGGTCACGTTGGTTCCTTTTCCTTTCCATTTATAGATATTACATTGGTTTAGGACTAGAGATAAAAGGGTGAGGAGGGAAGAAAAGTATGATTTTCTCCAGCTGTATAGGACTACTCACTGATTATTTCCATCCTGTACAAACCTGGAAAACATGAGGGCAATTCATGAAAGTAATTAATATTTTCTTCTTTTGGCTCAGACTGTATGTGTCTAATCTGACAAACTGATATGGACACCAGATATAACATCCTCTGCTGCTTTTTAAGGAAATCCTTCAATATTTCTTCAAAAGAAACACAAGTCAGTAAATATGATATAATGGGCCCTGGCATATTATGGTTTAATTTATCCATACACAAGTCAGTCCTTAAGAGACATTTTTGTGCTCTGCACTTTCCACATTTCTGACTTGCCTTATCTCGAAGATTGAAACCCAGAAAGGTTCATATTCTTGTCTCCGTTGGCCCAAGCCAATGGATGGCCCTGATACCACTTTTCCACAGTCCTCTTGAATCTTGCTTTTACAGGACAATCAAATTCCAGAAATCTTGTGTTTTCCTAACTTGTCATTATTGTGGAAAAAGATCCTGAAATACTCAAAGGCTTTAATCCGTTAGTCAAGGCACCCAGCTGACCATTCTGACTTGTCCTAATGAGGACATTAGGGTTTTTGGTTTGTTTGAGGAGGGGCTGCTGAGGGTTTCCGCATAAGAGGTCAGCTCCAAACAAGTTGATATGTCTCAAGAACACAGCGCGAAGCCAATTGGAGATGATAGGCTGGATTCCAGAAGAAAAAAATATCACGTTAGCAGAGCACTAGACTAAAGCAAGTTTTCCAAGGCCCAGTACCATGGTAATACTTCTTACAGTCTGGGTAGTAGGTAGTTTATGGGAGTGTAGGTAAGCTTATGTTTCTGGTCCTTTGGCCTCCTGTTGAGCTGCTAAATGGAAATGCTTTTGAAAAGGTCTGCTAAGTTGTTAGTGGCTTCGTTTCCATTTGTCAAACACTGTAAAACAACTTTCTTCTGGTGCAAAATCACTTCTAGCCTTTCCCTAACCTCTCACCTTCAAAAAAGTTCATTCTGACAGTGGTTGTGTTGTATCCAGCTGTTTCTCCTTCTCCCACCTTGTCCATACAATAGTTGTTATATAGCTATTTATCAGATTTGGAAAGCCATGCTCTCAAAACTGATGAATTTCACCCTATTTATTAACTTGTAAACTCCACAAACTGGCCAGCTACCAATCTCAAGTATCTATTTATTTTTTGAGAAATTTTGCCTTTCAAAGTATTCTTTGGAGGAAGTAGGCAAGAAGTTTGCTCCCAAATGATAAGATTACTGTACATATTCCTGTCTCTTTAAGCAAATGGGCAGAAATAAGTAGCAGCATATTTTTTACGAGATGGGGAAAGAATTACCCCATAACAACTGAGACAAGTCTGGTGCAGTGCTCCTTTGGTATATAAGGCTTTAAAGCAAACAGTACAATACACATTCAACACCACAGTCTTTCTATTGTGCTAATGACAATAATTATCAATGTGACAATCATAACGATGTGCCTGCCGTCAGCTAGCTAAAATGAATATTACTGAAATAGGATGCAATTGAAAAATCCTAACACCGTAAATTTTGTTTCCCATGAAAAGTTTGTGTATTTCCCAGAGTTATTTTCATCTCTGCTTACAGGGGTAAAGTCAGAATGGAAATAGGAAGGGAAATGCAACTTGGGAATCTGCTGTTGCCACTCTCATTTATGTTCGTGCTGCTGCTATAACGGAGCTGCTGCAGTTTAGGGAATCTGTTACTTGGAAATGGACATTATATCATTTGTTTAAAACGAAAGACGTCTGTTCTTCAAGGAGTCATTGTACCGAGTTACACTAACCCTTAACACTGGGAGGAGAGACTTCCTGGCAAGCATCCCGTTGCTGGCAATGGGACTCGCTGCTGCTACTAACTTCAAGAGAGGCTAAATTAAACCACACTTTATTTGTGAGGACACCTGACCTGACTGTGTGAATACGTGTTGTATTTGTATGTTATGGTGTATGAGATCAGATATTGCCTATAAGGACTTTTTAATGTACCAGCTGTCTTTAGTGGATTAGGTAAATTGTTGTTCACAAGAAGACAGTTAAATCTGTATGCAGTACACTACTTTTACTTGGGTTTTGCTTTAACACTGAATACATCCTCTGTGTTTGATGCTGGCTTTAAACACCATCAATTTTGTGCTGTCTCTTCACGTCACAGATTTTAAGGAATAATTACAAGTAGCTGTCACATTTCACTTCAGCTTTGTGATTAGAAAACACTTTTATTTTAAGTTTTGGTGTGGGTTGTGTTTCTGTTGTTTTGGGATTTTTTAAGTAATTTTAACCCTTATAATCTTGCATCTTTTCAGGCAAATAAATTATTTATATATAGCAGCTTGCTTTTAGTTATTATTTAATTTTTCCCCCTTTTTAAGCTGCAGTGAAACCCTTGTCTCCTGTAGAACCACTGAAACTACTAAATAATGTGGAATCACATATGAATTCAGATACAGAAAAGCAGGACAGCAGCCAAAGTTGTGAGAAATCTGAAGAAAAAGTCTCTAATCCAGAAGTGAATGCTGCTGATAAAAGCAGGACAGAATATTTGTATGACGATCCTGAGATGGAGAAAAACAAAGACAGTACTGCAGATAAAGATGTTTCTGCGGGGGCTGAAGAAAGAATGTATTATCAGTGTGAAGGGGAAGCTGAAGAACTCAAGCCGAGCAGTGTGGATGGAGTAGAGGCTTCACAGCCTCCCTCTAAGGATGCATTACATTCAAAAATCAAGGATAGGCTGGCCCAGCTCCACATATCAACAGATTTTAACTTCACATCTGGTCTGGCTGCACAGGTTGCTGCCAGGTCTTTCACTTTTACTACAATGCAGGAAGAGACTTTTGGAGATGATGGGGAGGAGGAGGAGGAGGAAGAGGAAGAGGAGGAGGAAGAAGAAAAGACACAGGAGAATGAAGACCTTGTGGAGAACTGTGAGAATGAAGAGAGAGGCTCTGAAAGTGAAGGAAAAGTATAAGTCTGAGCTGAACTTTGATAAACCAACAGCAGACAATTTGATGGAAAAAACTTAAGGTGTGGGGTTGAAGCCAAAAATACTGGATGGAAAAAAGAGAAGACCTAAATATAATACATCATGTTCACTAAGACTGATACACTAAATAGGACTTCTAAGTATATTGAAAATTTGCAGGTAAGAGAAGTTTAGGCTGCATCCAAGAAGTAGATGGCTGTTCCCTTTTTAAGATCCCAGTGATGGGGGTTGGAATTTATCTTTGTGTTTTCTGTTTTATTTATTTATATTATAACATACTGTGGTTTTTTGTTTCTAAAAAGAAGGAAAAACAGTGTTTTGATTTACAACAGACTCTTTTTTTTTTTTTGCTCTCTGGTTCTTTTGTCATGGTATCAATGTTTGTTCCAACAAAAAAAGCCAGGACATTTCTTTTGAAAGAACCTGAACTGTTCCCTGTGATCTTCCCCCACTACTTTTGTTTCTCTTCTTGTGTCTGCAGTGTGTTGACTAAGCCACGATAGACATTTGTGATTCTGCGACTAGTGACGTGGCACCCAGCTAAAATGTAGAATTTTAAATAAAAACTTGAAAGAGCTAGTATTTGATGTGTCCTGGGATATGGGGCTGAAATAGTATAAAGTTAGTCATGCTTCATATTAAGGTTTATTTAGAATTTTATGAAGGGTTAATAAATGATTTCTATAAGTTGTAACTCATGTTAGAGAAATGTGTTGTAAGTAAATTTTAGGGAAGGTAATAAGCAAAGCAGTAGAAAGTGCTATAGACAGCTAGAAGCTATCTGTTGGGTTGACAGAGATGAGAAGTAAACACCTGTTTATTAAGTCAGCTATTAATTATTTGTTAGCCTTTTGTAAATTGAACCTTAATGTAATTGTTTGATTTGATATAATGATTAATTGTACATTTTTGCTTATGTCTTGAAGTAATTTTCTTGAAGGAAATTATCTGAGAGCTTAACAACATGCAGTATTTTGTTTGAACACCATACTTGCTTTTCTCTAATGTTCTTTTGCTTTTCCTTAGATCACAACTTTAACCTGTGGGATTAAGAATCCATGAGAGAACTACAGTTGTGTATTTTGTTTCTTGTAACTTAGTTAACTGATGATGAAGTCTGGATGTTTGGTATGAGGTTATGTGAGTTGCTTTTTTCTCTGTGGTTCTGTTACAAGGAACAGGAAACTGATGCTTACCTCACAGAGGAGCTGGCTAATGGTTTCATTTCCCTCTGTTCCTTTTGCTCTCTGACACAAAATGAAACAAAGTTCCCATGTCTCTAATGGTGATAGCACCACTTTTTTGTGTGTTATACTCTACTTGGACCCAGATACACTTCCAGGACAAAACACTACATCAGTTACTTAGAGTATTTGTTGGGTTTTGCAGATTCCATAGAGTAAAGGGTTTTTTAGATG
Organism: Melanocharis versteri; assembly: GCA_013397845.1. Lineage (NCBI taxonomy): Eukaryota > Metazoa > Chordata > Aves > Passeriformes > Melanocharitidae > Melanocharis > Melanocharis versteri. The sequence continues at coordinate 2,240,302 of VZTG01005436.1, read as the reverse complement.
CTGGTGGTGCAGAGCAGTATCTTTCCTAGGATGCTGTCATGGGAAATGAGGAAGGTAACGCAGGTCAGCAGATTAGGGCGGAACTCTTGACAGTATGTCAGAAAACAAGTGCATTCTTTCAACCTCCCTGTCCTCTATTAGTGATTTTGTATGAACTCTGTGAAATATGTGTACTTTTTCACAGACAGTAAAGAGGGAAATATCAATTGATAGAGCAGGGAGTATGACTTAGAGCATTCTTTCACTGGATGATGCCTGTCTTCTCCCTCACACACAGGTTTTGGGAAGAGAACGATTTGCCGTTTTTCATTGACCAGTAACACTGTGTTCTGTGCCCTTTACTTTGTGTAAGTGACTGGAAGCTGAGTGGTTGATGTCTTGAGGAGGTTGTAGAAAAAAAATCAGATGCTTTTCATAGTGTATTCAGAAGATAAGCCTCCTCTTAGTGGTAGAGTGTATTCTTCTGTAACCTGTAAAGATTAGGCTAAGATGATGAAACACTTTTATTTTCTCTGTGGTAGGCAATTTTTTTTACCAAGTCTAGAACAGCTGCTTTGGATAGATTGTGTTTGAAGCATTGTCCATGCTTCTGAAAAAGAAGTCTTCCTCATTCTTGACTTGAGATCCTTGAGTTCACAAAGTGCCCAGATATTTTTTGTTCCTAGCTAATTGTTCTGACAGCCTAAATGTATCTTCTATTAATATTTTGCCATAAACTCATCTACCATCATCTCCTGATCTGATGTTGTGTATCCCAGAAGGGGTACTCCTGAACTTTTTCTATGGGATCCAAATAATAGTGTACAGTGTGTATGGCTATGATACCAACCTAGAAAGATGATCAGATTTAGGATATGAATTATCACTGTGCTCAGTTTCAGATGAAGTCAGTAGTAGCCTGAGTTGCATTGGTACTGAAATTGGTGACAGATCTCACATTTATAAAAGCTGCTATCTCTTTATTCATTTGCTGCAGTCCTTAGTAAAAATCCTGGAGAATCTACTTTGGTGGCTCACTTGGGACCTAGTTTTATTATATGCTGGTCTTGGTAATGAAACTGGCCTAAAAAAACCCATCCATCTTGAGTTGTTCATTTTCATCCATCAGCTGTGTCAACATGGGGTTTTGTGGCCATGTTATAGACCAGTTCATGAGTGCACCTGGGTCAAAAATTCACCCTTTTTAGGCTTTTTTGCTTTTCACCATTCTTATTGCAGCGATGCAGTCAGCAGTTACCTCCAAACAGCTGTATCAGCACGTACTGTGTTGCTGGCCTGAGACTCAGGGCTGCCCACATTTACATTATTGGCAAAGATGGTGTAGTGTGAAATTACAGCCTTGACATTAGACATGGCTATGATCAAACGATGGCTTTTTGGAGGGAGTCCTGATCCTACTTTGAACAAATAGATTTTCTACAAGCAATATAACTGATTTCCATGGTCTTACTTAATGCAGTCTTAGAAGTTGCCCATATGAACACCTGGACTCACTTGTTTTCTCTGCCTCTCATCACCTCTGTATAAAACAGCCATCAGGTCATTTATTTTTATCTATTTAATATTCTCCCTGAAGAAAAATATTGCTAACAGTGTACACTGCCCAAAGCCTGACTTCTCTTGATTTGATAACCAGGTTCCATCTATGTATGTCATACACTCTGTTATGATCCAGATTTCCTCATAATTATGTCATTTGAAATGAGTGTATATACATGCTGTGGGTTCCTTCAAGAACCTGACATTTCTTGGCATAATTTATTGCTGCATTTAAAATAATGTTTATGAACACACCAAAGTGTGCATTAGCTCTAATGAGTTGTCTTAATATATTGAGCATGTCATAGTCTGAGTGCTGTTCTGTATTCTTTGGCTCGTTACCTGAGATAGGGATTTTTGTGAAAACAGAACATTTGCTTTGTAGAGCTTTGTAACTTTTTGAAACATTTAGCAGGAAGTCCGTACTAATTTGTGGGTTATGACGAAGAATATCAGCAGCCAAAATCCTTTGTGAAGAGCAGAGCTAACAATAAATGCATTTTCCCTATCCCATTTCCAATTAGTAGTTCTGTGAAGTAAAGAAACAAGTATAGAATTATAATTATATAGGGTTAAATTATTTCTTCTCCTTCTATCCTACCTGGAAGGCACTCCAAAGACAATACTTGCTTCTTGGATTGGATTTCAGTCTAACACTACATCTTTTTATATCGCTTCACTTTGCAGCTAAAGATCTAGGTAAAGGCTTAAATCTAGGCAAAGATCTGTGATAAGAAGGTAACTTGTCCCTTTTTTTAAGTGTATGTATTCATGACAGAAATTAAACAGTTGTGTCATGGACGCAAATGTAGAGAGTTACAGATAATAGAGCATCTTTCAAATGCAATTAAATGAGCCTCCGTCAACTCCAGGCAAAATTTGCAAATGTGAAGGCTTCTGCTATCAGTCATAGCAATGAGACAGTTTTACTCCCAGCAGAGGATTGCTGGATGTCACTGAATCTTGCACTTAGTTTTCTAAATGCAAGATGGAATCTGGTAGAGTAGCCAGTTTTACGGAGATTTCAGACTTTGTCCTGAGCACACCTGTCTCTGTGTGACTGTTACAATATTGGAAATTTTATGTTTAACAGAAGTGCAAAATTTGCAACTTTCTCATTAATTTGTTTGGTAATAAAAAAACAGTTATATGATGGACTGTGTGGAGTTGTTTGCCCACACTGAATTTTGTAGTGATGTACGTTATCCCTTTCTTCTCTTTTTCCTTTTTTTTTTAACAAACGAGGACAAGTACACTAAACTGCTTTGTCCTTTAAACTGTTTCGTGAAGGGCAGCTGTTGTTCTGCAAGTGGCTTGTTCCCAGGGCTAATTGCTTTTTAGAATTAACAGGGTTTCGTATTGTCTTATCTGAAAAAGCAAGCAGAGTGTGAGAATGGCACTTGGTCAGTGTAAAGGGCCAGGCTGCTCTGGGATCTTGTCTGTGACAGGGACTAATAGCAGATGCTGAGGGAAGAGTATTGTGTAGTGATACTTCTCCAGGCTATTCCTCAGCAATTTGTGGCTCAGGGACTTCCTGACCCACTGGTGGTGGATGTCGGCTTAACAGGTTCCGATGGAATAGTTTTCCATAAATTTGCTCAGCCTCATGTTTGGTCAATTATTCCTAATTCCAGTGCCAGTATTTGGTTGTCTTTACATCATCATTACCGTCTTGTACACGCTAGAAGATTTGTCAATAAACTTCTTTGATTTTCCACTTTCCTCAGTCCTTCTGCAGAGGTCATGTTTTCTGCCTTTTGTTTGCTTTCCTTAGAAATCTCTCCAGTTTTTGATGTATAATGACCAAAATGTGGTGCACTACTCCAGACTAACCTCAGCAGTGCAGAGTACAGAGTAATAATCACCTCCCATAAAACACTGAACCATTCAAATATATTTGAGTCCATACAGAGAGAAAAATCTTTCCAGATCTTTTACCCCTAGCTATTAGGATGGCAAATGAAAATATTTGGTCTGATGGAGGAGAAATATTTATTCACTGTCAGCAGGATTTGGCTGGACGATGTTTTTCTTTGCTAACAAAACAAAAAGTTGTTAAAACAAAATGATCTCCCAGCAGCTGCCACCTGGTCTAACACAAACCAAAGATGCCAAACAACACTTGTTTAAATTTCAGCTTGACTTTTCAGAGCTTTTTTGGTCTCTGATGAATAAGCATGTATTGCAAAATATATTATTACACAAGAAACATGGCAGTGGATATATGGATATCAGAGATCAAACCTAAGGCCTCTGTGGCTAATTTTTAAAGTGCTTGGTGGTGTACTTTATTCATTTTCTCATTATATTTAATTCCCTCCTGTATATGTTTTTATTTTGCCACCTTGGATTTTAAATGCTAAAAAATACATTTGATTTATTTGACTTGGAAATTTGTGCAGAAATCAGATAAGTGGTAATGGTAGTGTAAGTGTGATAAGACAGGGTCATAGCTAGGGGTGAAGTCTACCTCGCATGCACTTTGCTTTGTAGATGGATATAGCAATCTGTTTTGAGCTACAGCTGGATATGAAACTGTTCTCGATGTGCTGCCTCTCCTTTCACACTGCCACGGCTCAGGTTATTGGCAGCTTATCAGAACACAACTTGGCCCAACAGGGTGAGTGCACTGTTAGCCCACGTTTCACTTTTTGAATTGAACACAGGATTCTGAAGAAGTGACTACAATTTAGTAGACAAGGAAAAGGTTTCTCTGTTACAAAGTGGCTTATTGTAAAAGGGTTGAATGGGACCAAAACTTGAATACTTTCATGTGATCAGCATATTTTGACCCTTGTTCCTTCTCAGCTTTAAATCTTACAGGCCTCATGGACAGTTTGCTTTAGGGGATGCAGTTCTATGACAACTTAAATCACTTTATGGCCATGAAATCCCAGTCCCTCCTCCAGGCTGGCTTTTGTAACCACTCAGTGATTTAGGATATGGATAGTACTGGAAGTGCATCAGTGCTTTAACTTGCAGCTAGCTTCCTCAGTCCTAATGAGGATGATGTTGTTGTTGTTGTTCTTGAGGCCTAGGCTGCCGAAGACCATTTGTGTCTTATTCTCCAAAGTTTCTAGGAACTGTTTATGATGCTGCTAGTAAAACTGAAATTATTGTGCATGGTTTTTTCTACTTACCGGTTTCACTCTTCTGGACCCTCTGACACCTATGGTCCTCTCCATTTACCACCACTCTTAAGAGGTTCAGATTTTAAAATAACACACAAATTCTTTTTACATTTATTTGTAACAGGAATAACTAGATCTAGAGTTGTGTACTGACTTTCTCACTTGAGAACTGAAACAGAAGGCGGACACCATAATGGGGAGCATACAGTAAAAACAGAAATAATAATTTTTAGCAGCTCAAATTTGTACCACACTCTTGGTGTATATTGGCTCTTATAAGTAATTCTGGCTTACTGAAAAATATTTTAAAGTTGCATTTTAAAAATAACTGCAATTCTAGTACAAGGTCCTAAAATAAGTGTCATTAGTTGGCTTGATTTGTGCTCAAATCTTAATATTTAAAGATTGTTTCCTGACCTTCTCCAGCTGCATGGATGAGAACTGAAAATAATCTCAGATTTCCAAAAGAGAGATTGACCAATCCTTTCCGTTACTTTGTGCTATTAAAAAAAGGTCCAGTCCTGTACAAACAAAAAGAGAAACATCAGTGCTTAATATCTTCAGTAGCCATTACTGACAAAGAATCATGCATTTGATCTCAAGACAAGCACCATAAATGCAGGCTATTTATAATGCTTGATATCTGTGTTTCAGTAATAACAACAATAGGCTTTAACTGTATTATGGGATGAAAGCCAGAAATCTACTAACTGTCCTGTAGATCTTTCATCCAAAGGCACAGCTGGTGAAATTTAAACAAGTTCGTGTTGGCTGTTACTGCACTGCTCAGTATGACATTGTACTCCAAGTTTTTCATGTCCCAGTGTGGGTGTTCACGGGTGGTCTGCAGGCACCCGTGTGCTTGAGGTCTGGAAAGCTTGCAGTGATCATGGAACAGTTTTGAGTGAAACCTAAATAGGAACAGGATGCTTCACAAGCATTTTGGGTTTATTGTCTGTCTTCCTCTATTGCAGCATCCATGTCATATGCAATCCCACTCGTGAACTTTTTCCTTCCCACCTTTCCTTTTCATAGGCCACACAAACCAATTGGGGAGGGTTTTATAATTTGTTTCTCACCTACGGGACTATCTGTAATGCACCAGGTAAGTTATCCCCAACAGAAACTTAAACATTAGTGGCCAAACTGCAAAAGATGGTGCCTGGGCTGGAGAAGCTCTTCTGGTTTGACCACTTCTGGGAAGGGTTCTCCTGAGGTGGGTGACCATGAGAGTGCTGAGCTAGGTGCAATGACTCTGCAGGTGTCTTTCAAAGCCCCAGGTTTTACTAGGTCTGTTCTTTTCTCCAATGGTCTCTCTCTTCCCTCGTAGCAGCCTTCAGCTCTTCTCCAGCATTCTGTTGCCAACTGCTGAGGAATTTGGCCACTTTTTTCCTTCAGTTCTGAGGCCTTTGTCTAAACTTTATGAAATGATAGGCTAGAGGGAATCCACACCAAGGTGCTGCTGTGCATTCTCAGCCATAAACTTCTAAACAGAAGGGTTCTTAGGGCTGCGGCGATGTCTGTCCTGACAGTCCTTCCAGGGAGCTTTGACCTACTTTTCAACCTGGCCTCCTATTTCTTCCTGGACTTCAGAACATTCACTTCCAGGAATTTCCTTCCCTCCGTAATGATTATAAGATGGTAATGCCTCCTCAGCAAGACCGACCCTCGAACACATGTTCCTCATTACATGAGTCGTACTTGTTCTTTCCCACAGGAGGGTGGCACAGTCATGGCTGAGTCTGCCTTGCCCTAAACAAGCTTGCTGCTTCCAGCACTAGGGGCTGAACACATACTCTCCAGCTGCTATGCCAATGTGCTCTGGCTCCACAGCTGCCTAGTCTTGAGCTCGGGAAGCTGTGGGCTCTAGCAGTTGTGCTTAAACCTTTCCCTCTGATAAGGAGCATGTGTTTTCAGAATACAAGTGTTACTAAATCTCCCTGAATTGAACCATTTTGAATTTTTTTGAGGAGCATAAACAAATTATTTCTTAATTTAAGGGATTTGAATAAGCTTTATAAATATATACACACACACCCACACCCCCACCCCCTTCATTAAGTAAATGTGTTTTGCCAGGTATCCCACTGCAAGCTAGCAAAGAGGTTGTATTTTTCTCATATCAAACTATCCAGTTACTTACTTGAAAGGTAAACAAAACCTTAAGTCTTGCTATCCAAAGGCAAAAGAATTGTATGTGTGGAGGTATTTCAAACATGATTTTACAACTTTTATTAGAAAAGCTGCTTCACTTTGTTTTCACTTATCAAGGCTTTGCACCTGAGCTGCTGTGAGTGCCTGTATGCCCATCTGCCCTGTCTTAAACATGTAAACAAATACATGTTCCTCAACATCTCCTGCCTGCTAAGTTTTAGCATTTCCCAAAACAGGGCCTAAAGGCAGCCTAGATTGCCAAGGAACCACAGGGAAGGGAAAGAAAAGAATCTTGATAAGGTGCTGCTTAACTGGTTAATAAATGAGAGCTAAAATATAAGAGGAAATGTTCAAAAGAACAAACTGCAGCAAGAGACTTCTGGCAGGGCTACAGAAGGAAATCACATGATACATTCTGAAGTTTGCAGACACTGGGAAGGATCCACAATTTCTTGTCCATGTGGAAACAGGAAATGCTCACCAGACTGGTAGTCTTCAGCAGCTTTTAGAAAAAGCCTCTATTTTATCTACGTTTCATTTCCACAGAAAGACTCAGTGCTGCTGTCTCAAGCTGTGTGTAATCAATCTTTGTATCTCTTCCTTTAAGTTCTGTGTGAAGTCAGTCTCCTTCCTTCCACTGCACTGAAAACCCGTGTGCTTCGGCTCTGTGGGAGTCTCTCCTGCACGGGCCCTGCCAGTTGCTGATGCTGCTTTAAACACGGTTCATTCGATCGGCCTCAGGGAGGTTTAGATCAGCAGGTCCTTAAAGCAGGTATGAAGCCTGAGGGCTGGCTGTGTTAGGGCTCCAAGAACTCAAGTTCTGGGTTGCATGTAGGCAGTAGCAGGAAGACATTCCTGGATGACGCTTTTGTTTCTCTTTTTTGTACTTTCATTTACCTCCATGCTTTTTCCCATGGATATGAATCAGGACCTACAGTCTGTTTTACATATTTAATTGTGTGCATCACCAGGATTATTTTTAAGCCATTTTTAAATTTGTGCCTGGGATTCCCCAGTTTCAGAAGTAGTTTTCTCAACTGTAATGCTAACCACTTTTAAAGTCTTTGTGGTTGCTGTTATTTCTTCAGCATCTGTAATAAAATTCTGCCTCACTACTGCCTGCATCCTTTTTTCTCTTTATCCTGTATCCCTGACAGTTACCTAGGTGGAGTGGATGTGGCTTATCCATCCTCCAATTAATAATGATTGAACGGAATAGAGAATGCTTTTACAGGGATGCAAAAATGCTGTATGAGCACTTTGCTTGATTTTTTATACAGAATTTTATTTATAATTCCACTTTCATCCTGAAGATGAAATTAATTTTAAGCAATCCTGGCAATAGTTTCTGCAGTATTTTTTGCTGACTCCTTAGTACAAGCACTTTAGTAATGAGCACTGGTTACTCTTGTCTGAATAAGTGATGACTGAAGAAAGAATGTTTTTCTGCGTGTCATATGCTTCCCGTTGCACCTTCCCATCATCCTTCAGAGACCTGTGTGCTGTGGCAACTGTTGGCAAAACCCCTTTTAGCATCACCTAAATGCCTGTGTAGGTGGGGCTTTAGGAAGAGAATCACGTGTCAGTTGAGGACACTGGTAGCAAGTAGATCTTTAATCCAGGAACGGGGCTTAGATGCTCTGCAGGAGATGTATTCTACTTGTATGTGACTCCTATGAGACAGACTTCCTTTGTACGCTTCGAAAGTGCCAAAAGAGCGGCAACAGGACAGAGTGGCTCCTTTTATCTGGAGCTTTGTGGCTCCCTCGTAATGCCTAGGCTTTTTTATCAGAACTTATCAAAGGCTGTGTTTTGCTGCTGTTAGGAGCTGTGGCTGATGCACACCTCCTCCTGTAAACATTCCCTGATTTGGTTTTACAGATAACAGCTGTTGACCACTCTTCTCGCTTAGGTATGACCCACTCTCACCTAATTCACATCTCCAGGAAGGCAGGCTTAAAAGGTTACTGGGAAGAAGGGAAATAATTTAAACATGAAAGGCAAGAGGAAACTGGGTGAGGCAGGAGTATTTTTTCTTATCTTTTGAATCTTGCTGCCAAATTGGTGCATAATTCATTGTGCAAAAGGTTTTGCTTACTGTTTGCAGTTTTCAGGTTTGTGTGTTTGTTTTCATATCGAATACTGAACAGATCCAATTGCTGCTGTTAGAAGGAGATGTCTGTCTACCAAAAAGGGATCCGAAATGTTTTCCTTTACTTGGAGACTTTTTGAATGCTAAATTGCCTGTATGTATACTTCATAATGTACCATATGCAAATATTCTTCAGGAATTGATACTACCACTTCAGTCAATATTTTCTATGTTAGAACTGTACGTTTCCTATACTGCCAAGAATGTATATATATCTATGAAGACTTAAGATTGTATCTTTTTGAGCAAGCCTCTTTCTTCAACCATCTGAAACTTTCTTCCTGTTTCTCAAGTTCTCTGCTAATTTATTAGACCCTTGTGTTATATTGTGTACTTTTTGTATCAGTTGTATTGCTGTATTTCTTCTTTCTCTCATTAAAACCTGTTCTTCTCATCCTTCTACTGTGCTGCTTCATATTGGAGCTACTCACACCATATCAAGTAACCTGATCTAGTGTAGTGGGTCAGGCTGAGGTGGATCCAGACCAGTCCAAAAAGCCAGTCATTCAGACTTCTATTATATTGTTCCACTGATCCCAACACGTAATCAGCTTTATTGTTTTAAGCTTTACTTTGCAGCATAGTCCATACTTTTATAATATAGTAAAGAAGAAACCTGGAATGGGAATCTCAAGGTATAAACAAATGGACAAGACAGAAAAAATGTACTGAGAAGTGATAATTACAGTGGCGTATGTGGAAATAGCTATGTCACCTAGCCTTGGTTTTCACACAGACTCTTCATCACCCTCTCCTTCATTAAAACTGTTCCTGTGCCCACAGTTGCACCTGTGTAAGAAAGAACCCCATGGAATGTCCCAGTCCATTTAAGGATTTCTTGTCATGGTGTTGTGGTAGCAAGAAGCAGAAACACACACGTAGAATAACCATGCTGGCTCTGACCACACCTGACATGGGCTATAGGTAGGTTTAGATTAGGCAAATGCCAGTCTGTGCAACTGCATACATTTGCTATTTGCTTCTGAAGTTGCATTCAGGGATGATGCCACAGTGGGAAATATTACGAAAAATTCTAGTGTAGAGAAGAACTAGCACAGGGAATTCCATAGGCCAGTGTAGCCTTTTCAGTCACTCACAGAAGTGTTTGCAAAAACACCCAGCCTAAAGGCGGTCTGTCCAGACTTCAATCAAGAACACTTGACTTTGAGAGGAAGCATGGTAGGCCAGTAATTAATGTGTTTGAAAATGCTACTGTTAATTATCTGTTATATTTAATCCCTGACTTCTCTACCACTCCAGTAATTGTTTTGTGTGCACATGAAGTGACAAGCTTCCTTCAGAGATGAATGGACTGCAACTATAATAAGTGCCATTGTTCGATAGAAATGAAATACATTGTTTTGTCAAGTTTAAAAGAAGTGAAAGAAAGGAAGAGACTTTCCATGACCTAATCTAGCTGAGAGCAGCTCAGAGAAAGACTGCACAATTAATTTTGGCCTATATTCTGTGTTCTTCTTCGTTGTCACTGCTATCACCTGCTTCTTGGCTATACCTTAGTACATCATTATCATCATCATCATTGCCTGCATAATCCATTGGTTAAATGAAGAATAGAAAGCAGTGACCTTTGCATGCCAGGCATGACCTTCATGCAGGCACTCTGAAGTTTCAGTTTGATTACTGGCTTGCATCACACTTAAATTGAAAATAGCTATATAGTTCCCAAAAGGCATGTAGTAAATAAATTGCAGAAGTTGCAATTATTTCCTTTTCCTGCCTGTCTTTATTTCTGCTTTGAAAACTTCCGTGAGAGAGCCAACTGTTGCACCATGTGCTTTAGCTCCTGGGAATGCTCCCTCCAGGAGCTGTATGCTCAGTATGAGGATGTGAGGTATTTTACCATCTCCTGCTTTTTCTCCAGGTTATGTTTCTAAAGCTTCCCTGCAACTATTAATGAAATGAAGAAGCTAATTGCTAGAAGACAGCTGGCTAAAGTAATTGGTCCTTTAATTGCAATTAAATTTTTATGACTAGTGCCAAAATGTAAATATAGCAGCCCATAAACTAAGTAAGTCTTGGTCAGACATGCACAAAGAAACAGGGGATGAGCCCAGGACCTTCCTCTCTGTTTTCTTGTTTCCTCCTTGCCAGTAACTACCAGTAAAGATTCTGTGACTCAGCAGCTGGCCCAAACAGTTGAATGGGACACGAAGGAATATACAAGAAGGAGAGCTTGTAAATACACCAAAAATGTCCAAGTACTTTGACACTGAGACTGCTGTACTTGCTGCTCTGAGTCACAGTGCTTTATAATTAAGAAACCAAACAAAGAAGCCAGAGGTCTCAGAATGGAATGATTAAAACCAGTGCTGAGGGAAAGTCGAATACCTGAACGTGAAATCACTTGGAAGTAACCCTTGTGATAAGCATTCTTTGCCTTAGCTATTTTTTAAGGTCTTTAGTAGACATTGATAATAGAGTTGGCAAAGAGCGGCTTTCCTTGGATGTACATCTGCCAAAGAAGAGAACAAAAAAAATGCTGAATTGGCAAGAGCAACCTCTTATTCTAAATGAAGATGACAGATTGAAAAGCAAAGAAGGTTGTTAGGTAGCCTGACTTACAACTTAATTATGTCTTTCAGCTTTCACCTTCCACGACTTTTTTGTATAAAATATTTCATTTAAGAATTAAAAAATAAAACTCAGATTGTTCCAGTCCTTCCAGGATTTCCACAGAGCATATAGGAGCGTACAAAACAACATTTTGAATGCTGCTTCATGGACTATCAAAACCCACCTCCATCCTGGTAACATTTCAGTTTAGGTGTGTCATAATATGACACATTTGAAGATGAATACAGGAAAGTACCTTAAACATAGGAAAAAACAACTGTTTGTTTGGGTTTTCTCTTCATATGTTAACAAAATATTTTTCTTTGAGTTGTTGTTGTTGTGTGTTTTTACTAAGAAGTAAAGTAGGATATCCTGCCTCTAAACTTTTGTAAGTAGCAATGAACTTTCCTGTTTAAATACCATATCTCTTAGGAAACTTCTCTAGAGAAGAAAGGTGACCAAGGTTATTTTGATAAGTTATTATAAACCTATAGGAATTAACTAGGCTTGATACTCAAACCCATAAGTTTTCAAAATGTGGGCAACATCTGAAACTTTAGCAATTTTGTCTCCCTGGAAAGTAAACCACATAACTAAAGCTAATTTAGAGCTGTTCAGAAAGATTCAGAAACATGTCCCAACTCTTATTTCCACAGTTTTGAACTTGATTTTGATTCTGAAGTGAATTTCATGATGTCTCAATCATTTGAATGTTTCCTGAAGCTGGTATTTATAGATCACTATCACATCATGACATCCTCAACAAAGCAGATGAGTTAAAAGCCAAATTCTGTTTTGTGCTAGAATTCCTAAACAAGTCAGGTTAATGATGTAGCAAGATGTCAACAAATGAAAGGAGGCTTCTGGATTTTTAGAGTGTTTCTATTTGCTTTGGGTTTTAGTCAGAGTATCACAGACTAGTCTATGTCCACAGATTCGAAATTACCAGAGCAAGTTCAAATAACAGAAATAATTTTCCAACATATTGCAAAGACTGTTCCACATAGATATAACATATGGGCTTGAGGAAAAGCCTGCTGAAATACTAGATATAAGAAGGAAGGTAAGAGCAACAGCCTTTTCTTGGTCAGTGACGTAGTTGGGCCAGATTCATGCTGACATGAAGGCCCCTGTCATTGTTCTGGCAGTGTAAAGGAGTCTTTGTTTCAGAGAAAATTGGCTGAATTGAATTTAAAACTGTAAGGGTCATTTAAGCTGAGGTACTATCCAAAGCTGCTTGTGTTGTGGGATGTTCCCGGTGTTAAACAATTGGAAACCTCTGGCTTACCTCAGGGAAGCTCTCAGATTGCAGGACTACATGAATACTTCAGGGTAATGCATATTCAAGCAACAGTGGATGTATTCACTAGAAGGAAATCCAAAGGATCACTGAATTGCTTTCATCTCACACACCAATATGCGTTTATCTATAACATAACCAGTAATTAATGTAACATAGAACACTGCTTTTACTTGTGGGTAATTGAGAGGGGAAAAAAATGTATCATGCATTTTTCAGTTCTATAGGCAAAAACTACTATGATAACATTGTTTTACTCAACTCTGAAACATTTCGCTTTCAGTTGAGTAGCATTAGTCTGATTACTATGAAGAGCTCTATTTACCTGTGTGAGAGGAGCACACTGAGCAGTACAGATTTGGAAGTGGTGAACAGTTACATCAACGTAATACATGTTACATTGTGGCAAAGTCCTGCTTTCTCTGTCCTCTTGTTTAAATTCACTGCTGGGAGCTGTGTCAGCATCATAACAAAGGGAATCCTATAAGCTCTCCTTGGGGTACAGTTTTGGGTGTACTTCAGCAGGTGGAAATGACAGTAGCACTTGGCTTCAGCTACTGATTCTCTGGCTACATGGACCCTTTTATGTCTGCGTGCCTTCCCCTGAGGCAAATTCTTACTCATTTGTTTTAATTCTCCTGACTATTTCTTGATTTTCCTATTCTTATTTCATTTTCTTCCTCATATCTTGTACTATGTTTCTCTCCCTGCTTTTTTTTTTTGACAATGCCTCATCCTGCTTCCCATAACTTCCCCTTCCCCCCGCTTCCCTATCATGTTTTTCATTACACAGATCAGCCAGTCCCTTTGGTTTTTTTCTCTCTTATCATTCTCCCTCAGTTCTGCATGTTCTTTCCTTGCCTGTGGTGGGAGCACAGAGAACATGAGAAGAAACCCCCAGCCACTTCCAGCCCAGCTCACTGCCTCTGCTCCATACACCAGAGATTTGCGCTTTGGCTGGGTCCTTACATGTAGTGTTGTCCAACTGAGCCTTTCATTGCCACAGGGACGAGGAAGCCCCACACAACACTGCTCCCATGTTGGCTTTGTGTAACCATGGGCATTATTCTACTGCCAAAACATGGTGGGGTGCACACCGGTTGTGTTGCTTCATTTGGAGCTCTGACAGCATTTCAGTGTGGCCAACGATGGAAATGATAACAAGCAGATAGGGAAGGAACCTTCTGCCACTGTGGGATTGCCTACAGAGTGCTTTGCAAATAGCACTGCTGTTCTCTGATATGTGTGGTCCATAAGAGTACAAAATGAAGAGGCTGATAAAAGGGGTAGGTACCTCTGTCCCAGAAGTGGTCTGATGCATGAATGCACACTGCATTGAAACTTTTGTAAGTGAATATAAATGAGAAGGCTGCCTCTGGCAATCACCATGTAGCCCTTTCCATTACAATTCACCTGGTTGATTCTGTGATGTTATGACATGGAGGAATTTCATTATTCTTTCCACATTATTCTTTTCACAAGCAATCAATTTGTGCCTTCAAGCATAAAATTCAAGTATGCTTGAAGCTTTGCTTTGCTCGCATAATACGTAAATGTTACCAGTCAAAGTTTTCCAGTGTTTTTCAAATTCCTGTCACTCTTATTATGGCCTTCTGTAGCATATGACTTTCACAGGCTGGCATTTTTTGGCATAAGTAAAAATTTTACCTTCTACAGGACACCCTTCTGGCTTCCTTCACCTCTAAAACAGCAGGAACTTATAAAATAAGAAGGTTCATTCGCAAGCAGCTCTCAAGGTCAACTTTTCTCAGTAAGTATAAACTGGCATAGCAAAGCTTTTACTCCTACTGGGATAAATTTAATCTAGAGTGTTTTAAACCCCAGGTCTTTAGTAAAAGCTGAGAGATAAATTTGGATGGTGGCATTTTGGAGTAGGGGGGAGATTTTTTCTCCTCTCAGAGCTAAACATAGTTCTGGCAAATAGCCCCAGACTGAAATTCTTGAGAGAGTCATAATAAGCAAACCAGGGCAAAGAGGAATGTTTTTTTTCTCCCTGACGAATTCTTCCACATAAAAAGGTGAAAGGTCAAAGATGAACTTTAATACTAATGAAATTCTGAACTTCTGTACAGTAACATGTAAGAACATAAAAGAAGTCAAAATAAAAAGTGTTTTATTATTGGCAACAGTAGTTTAGTTTTATAAGCATATATCTCCATCCTGATTTCTGTTAACCTTTGGGAGAATGGGAACTTTGAGATATTAAATGCAGACATGAAGCAATGCACAGTAGGGGTTTTGTGAGTTCAGCCCAGCCCATACTTTTCCTCTTATGTGCCCTTCTCCATCATTCTAGCTGACTAAAGGAGTCAATTAGGGCTGTCTTCAAGTTATCACAAGTTCTCTTTCCCTAGCGTTTTTTGACCGAGACGGTCATTCTTGAGGTTAATTTCCTTCTTCCTTCTGTCGAGGAATATTTCATGTGGATAAGCAAACTTCACATGCTTTTATTACAGAAACAATTCTGTTGATTTAAACTACCCCTTAGAGAGGCAACTGAACAAATTCATGTGTGTATCTGCATGCACATTCAGGTGTTCAATTAAAAAAGATTTGCTCATGCTGAAGTTTACTTACATTTAATCACTATAGCTGAAATACATTTAATGAAAGCTTTGTTAGTTCTTTGGGTTTTGTAGTACCACCCTTTTTGGGCTGGTAAATGTACAAACAAGGCGGTTGAGCTGTCCTTTTCACATTACAGATTATCTGTGCTGGTGATGATGACATACAACTTTTAATCATCATGGGGTGTGCAAATAGCAATCTAACCTGTGAAACACAAAGTATAACTTGTAAGTTCAGCAGTGGTGGAGTGGCCAAATGTATATCAACCAGCATGAATCTGCAGGAAAGCAAGGGGAATGGCCAGAGCTCCAGAAAATATGACCAATAAAGAAGGGTTGCATGACCTATGCTTGTTCAGCATACGGACATGAAGACTGAGTGCAGGAGTACAGTTATGGGAGACAGAAAGGACATAAAAATACGACCTGCTACAGAAAGAAAGAGAACAGTCTGTTTTCCATGTCTATGATAAACAGAGCAAGAAATAACAGGTTTTAACTATGGGAACTAAAACTAGATAGGAAAAACTGTCAAGCTATAAGAGAACAAAGCATTCAGATGCATTTTTGTAAAGATACTGTGGCTTCTCTTTCACTGAGTCTTTACAAACAGCATAACCAGCAAGAGTGGATTTCAACTCACCTGAGGCTGAATCCCACAGGAGAGAAACAGGCATTTCCAGCATGTGATTCATTTGATCCACTCCCATTGTACATTGGAAAGAGATTAATTCTGCTGTGGAAGTGTCTGTTTTTCTTCAGGGGCTGTGAAAGACTCTAGAAAATCAATTCATGTCTAAAGGTCTGTTTTGTAGATGTCTACAGCTCTGTCAGGACTGTACCATTTCTAGTCTCTGTAATGCCACTGACAGAGTTGATTTTGTATTGGTGAAAATGGCAAGGCTTGATGACCTCTTCAGGTTATATCTAGACTATGGAGAAAGTCAAGAACTGTCATTACAGATTTGCCTACACTAAAGGCCTAACTGAAAACCAGAATGCCTGTTCAGTAGGATGACAGTAACAAAAATTTGTTATTGATTAATGGCTGCTTGGCTGAATAATTTGGAATGAGATAATGAATAACGTAATGGTAAATAAACACAAAGGTACACTATCACCACACAATAAACAAAATGCCATTCTTAATCAAAGAAGCCAAGAGTAGAAGCAGCATAGATTTTCCTCTAAGTTCCTGACTGGCCTTTTCAAAATATCTTTTGTGAACCATAAAACTGTACAAACACTTGATGTGTGTATTGTCAGGTTCTCTGTATAAATAGAGGATTCCATATCCTGGGCTTATTTCTTAAGCATTATTTTTACCGGAGAAAAATTACTAAAAACACTGTCATCTTGATAATCTGCAGCAAAAAATGGTAGAAACTATTTTGAATTATATTCTCAGAAGACTCCCATTCAATTCTTCAATCCAGAAAAGTCCAAATTCACTGGCACAAATTCCTTCCATGCTATTGATAAGCTGCAGAATCAGCTCAAAGCATTTATCCTGTCTCACAATGAGTGCACTTAAGAAGCTGGCAAGGCTGGAAGGCAAATGCAATTATGGAACCCAGCCTTCCTTTAAAAAGTTTTGGATCTTGGGATCAGCTGAAATGAATTTTCCCTCACATTTTTCAGGGCAGTACTCTATTTTTGAGGGGAAAAGTGTAATGAAAACCTCACCTGTAAAGTTCCTCATGCTGATAAAATTAGCTTGGCTGGTACAACCAGTTATAAATGTGTACTGCCCCTTATCACTATCCTGTCTCTGTATTTTCAACCTAGACTCATGTAGGAACAGCAGTGAAAGGTTACCAGTGGATTTAATGAAATCTTTGTTATGTTTCCCATCTCAAACCTGCGTGCTAGAACACTGGCTGGGGAGGGGGAAGTTTGGGATTGGTTAAGGTCCAACTGGTTTCACCTGACCTTTTATGGGAGTTTTGTACATATTCACACCTTGGGGGAGAAAACCCATGGATTTTCCTACTGTTCATCCTAGGCCTTGCATCTATGCTTGGATGGCTGATTTCCCCACACATGTCTGTTTATAGGTGTGTATGGATTTCACCACTAATGGCAAACACAGTAGGTGTTACTGAGGGCAAGCTTTCTCCTCTTCCTGCTTTATTTCCTTTTCATTTTTCCTCTTCTAGCTTCCTCACACATTTGGTGGGCTTGTGGCTGGTTTTCACACTTAGCAGGCTGCCAGTGGCACAAACCAGGCACTCTGCTGCTTGCTGGAGAGGCCTCTTGTCGTTGTTTGAGATAAATGAAGAATCAAGACTAATGGACCAAATCCATCTGTGTCTACACTAAGTAAATGCCAGTAACTTTCACAGCCCTTGTTGCTTTCTTCAAGCACAGGAACACATTTCCAGACCCATGGATGTGGGCTTGACCTCAGGTTGCTTTTCCCTTTCCATCATATCACGGTGTCAGTTTGACATGCTCCAGAAACTGGAAGATGCAGTTGTTGAGAATTGTCCTGCTAGAGGTGAATCAGTCACATCCAGAGGTGATTACACATCTAGAAATGTAATCGCCTGATGCCAGTGCCCCTCAGCCAGCTCTCACAATATTTAACCATCATTCCATGCAGTATGGCACTGATGGGGGAAAGAGGTATCTTGGCTTAAGTTCATTCTTAAACTGGAACAGCACTGTGTTTTTGCATGTGTGTATGCATATAAGCACACCATGCCTTGTTACTGAAGGGTTTGTATGTTATCCTTGTCATTTCTTCACAAATAATGCATGATTATCAATTTGTGAACTACACAGAAAAGGCATCTACTTTGGAAAAATGAGGAATGAAAATCCTATGGGAAAGAAAAGTGCAGGAATGTTTGTTGTTTGGTAGTTATTTTAACTCAGCACAAAACAACGCTTCAGAAAAGCCATTTCTTGCAAATAAAATGTTGGTTCCCTTCTGCCTCCTGCTCCTCAAACACACAGCTCCCTAACACTTTGAAAGTAAGTACGGGAATTAAGCCTGGTTGAAAACCTTTAGATGGGGGGTAGGGGGAGAGAGTGGGATTGTCCACATGGCAGGAAGTACATGCCACGATCAGGAGAAACAACTGCCCCTGGGAGCAACTACATTATTGTAATGCTTCTGTAAAACCATTTCCTTGGGGCATCTAAGAGACTATATAGAAAGCTGTCTAAA
The DNA here is from genome assembly GCA_013397845.1 of Melanocharis versteri. NCBI lineage: Eukaryota > Metazoa > Chordata > Aves > Passeriformes > Melanocharitidae > Melanocharis > Melanocharis versteri. The sequence goes on along the minus strand of VZTG01005436.1, from coordinate 2,221,689 downwards.
AACAAATGTTTAATATCATACAACATTTCCTTCTTGCTTAACATGTTCATTAAAACTTGAACTTAATTCTCTTCTTTTGAGGCCATGAATTCCTTCTCTTAAACTCACTTGTATTTATTTAGCTGAACAATAATTTTAGTAGGAAATTAAGGATGGACTCTGTCCTAAGCGTACTAAGGGTAGCTTTTTAAATCATTAGACACAGAGACAACTGTGTTTCATTTTGAAGGGGTTTTTTTCCTGATCATCTGAGGAAATTCCAAGGACCAGAGGAAATTAGTTATCTGCCTCTAGAAGAAAGTTTGTAAAATTAAGTAGGTTTTTAATCTTTTACACAGTTTGAGAGAGACCTTCCCCTCCTGGGAACACTAGTTTTGCTTCATTGAAGCTTTACAAATTAAAATATATACAAAATTGTTTGATATATGTTGCCAAGGATGACTTCAGAGGCAAAGAATCTTCTTCTCATGAACTCTGTGCATTTTCCTCCCTATTCCTAAAATTTTACCCCAATTAAAGCAATAACCTTGCACATACTGGTATGAAAACAGATGTGCAGGATTATACCAAAGGCTCAGTTAACTTGTCCACCATCCTGTCCCTGTGAGTGGCTAGTAATTGGAACAACATTTAAAATGGAACAACATTTAAAAGAAAATCCTTTTTTTTGTGATCCATATCAGCTATAAGCAGTTAACAATTCAGGGGATTTCAATTACCAGGGGATTAACAATTGAGGGATTTCCTCAACCAAAAGCTGTGTCTGGGCCACCGCTTTTCACAGCTGCCAACAGAACCAGCCTGCAGGAATGTATCTAATTCCATTTTGAACACACTTACACTTTTGGCCTCCACAACATCCTGTGGTGAAGAGTTCCACAATTTAATGATGTGCTGTAAGAAAAAGAACATCCTTTTGTTTGAAATCTGCTGTTTATCTCTTCCTTGGTGTGTCTGATCAGTCTGTGTGTTCAGAAACAATCAATAATTATTTCTTATTCCTTTGCCACACCATTTTTGCTTTATAAAACTCTCTCTTATCTCATCTTAGCCTCTTTTGTAAGCTACCGTATTTAGTTCTTTGTTATATGAAGAGCCATTCTATATTTATATCCCTTATTGAGATGTGGTGAAGACAGTCACGTGCTATGTACCAGAATCTCAAGAATGCTTTATTTACCCTTCGACTAACATTATGCTTGCATTATGACCATTGCAGAGAACGATCAAATGTTTTCCAGGATTTGTCAATGAATGACTCTTAGATCTCTTACTTCAGTGTTAAAAGCTATTGTATCCATTTTGCGTCTTTATAAATAATTCTGATTCTTTTTTCCTATGTAAATTACGCTGCACTTAGTGACTAAGAGACTGCACTTCACTAATTTCATACACCAACTGATTATCAATTAGTGAGTGCTGCACGATGCTTCTGCAGCTGTCTGTGGAGCTTTGAACATTCCAGACAATCAAGCGTGACCTGAAATTTTGTCATCTCTGGCACATGACAAATTTTTTTAGAAATACAGAAAAAGGGAGTTGTAGTCTAGCCTAAATGTAGTGACTTCATTCTTTATGACTAGTACTTTTAAACTGCAATCAGGCTGGCCCCAGATCTTCAGCAGAGGCTGTGCTGTTGTCCAACAGAAAAATACCATAGCCTATTTTAGAACTCAGAACTTCTGAATATTATTTATTACTTTGTTTTTGAGCTGCTCTGGAAATTACTGTGACCCTTTCCAATTTGTGACTTCTGGCAGAGTTGCACTTGACAGCTTCTTATCTTTCTTCTGGTATTTGCAAGTCACTACTGTGTGCAACAACACAAGGAGAGCTGGAGCTGCTACTTCAGGCAGGTTTCCTTAGCGAGCTTTGGTCAAGTGTAACAAGCCAGTCCCAGCAAACTGTTCTGAACTGCTGCTGCTCTTGGTAGGTTAAAGGTGCTCAGCTGAGCATGGGAACAGCTGTGTGAGTCTGATTGGGAATTGCTTGCAGATGGGCTGAATACCCTCCTGGAAACAGCAAAGAGGGCTCCATCTGTATGGGATGTTCACTCTGTCAGTTGAAAGGCCATAGGAGTTGTAACCAGGTGAAACTGGCTCATGGACTGATTATTTACCATCTGAGAGACATTAGGAGTGTTGATAGGAAGGACTATTAACACATTCCTTCTAAAAACAAACTCCATTCTTCCTTAAACAACAGTTAGTTTCTTGCCCAAGCAAAAGAACCAGCCACCTTGCCTTTACCATTCAGCTTTTAAAACAAGTAATTAAGACCATGCTGACAGGCTAATTAGGTTTTAGGTTTTACTCCTCAAGCATCTTTTGTTTATATCTGTATCAGAGGAGGACGAAAATCGAGCATGTACTGGTGGTTAATCTTTGTAGCAGTGAATTACAGGCAAAATAAAAATTAAAAAATCAACAGCAAAAACAAACTACAATGTTGCCCATATATAAGAATGTCTTTAAATTATTTTAAAAAGAAGTTTGTAAACTGTTATTGGGATTAATCAGTTTATCAGCCAGAAAAATTGTATGTTATCATTATTTTTCTTTCAAAACTAATAAATTGTTTCCATATGGGAATGCAAAAAAGGTACCATGGGACAGAATCAAACTGCACCTCAGTAATTGGTTACCTGAGATACTCAGAGCTGTTCACAATCATTTTCATCAGCTGTAGATCAGTCATATTAAAGCATGTCATCTTAATCTGTTTATACAACAGGCCTTCAGTTCATTGTGTGTTTTATGGAGTATTTTCTCACTTTGTCTCCTTCAGCCTTGTAAATTACATGGAAGATGTTTTAGGTTTTTTCTGCATTTTGGTTTTCCTATTAATTTATCTCACTTTTCCACCAGAGAGGACAGACAATGTTCCTAGTGTTACCAGGAAGAAAAGAGGCTCTGTGGTTAAATCTTCTCCAGTTATGTGTTCTGTGGCGCTGTGTACAGCTAACAGATGTCAGATAGGCTGCTGGTGTCACCCAGTGGACAGAGAGGTTGATCACAGATAGGTGTCATGTAGAGAAATTTTTCTTTCTACAGGAATAGCTGGTTCCTAAATGACAAAAACAGCCTTAATTTTGCCGAAGCAAAGATGATAGGATGTTTAAAAGCATCTCTGTTCTATTGCCATGGCCGGTACTAAAATGTATAGAGCAAAGACAGGAAGCAGTACAAGTTGCTCACCATTAGTAAGAATCGAACAAAAGAATAACCAAACAATAATGAGTGGGTGCTCTCTCCTGCTGGGAGAAAGTAACTAACATAACCAAGCAAAACAGTGTTTGTGTTGGTGTTTACGGAAAGGTGTGGGGATTATTAAAATCCAATTTAATGCAATTCCGTGCAATGCAAAACATGATTGCATTTTTGTCACCTAATAACAGCTTGCAACAGAGGTAAACAGCTTGTCAACAGGGGTGAACAAAGTATGGGGAATCCTCTCTTCATGGTGTTACAACAGTAATGTATTTCAAAACATGCACTGTATGCCTTGCATGCAAAACTTCAATGGAATAAATCACCTATAAATTAATCTCTCGCAAAAAAATTCTAGTGTTTCCAGATCACGTATGAAAACTACATAAGTACTTAAAACTAACATCAGGGCATGTTCCATCTTACATTTTTTCCTGATTAGAGTACTAGAGTACTTCTCAGTGTTGGAAAATGGAAGGTTTCTTCTTTTTTTAAAGACTAAAACATGCTGTTGAGTGATGTGCATCAAGACTTTTTGCCAGAGATGAAGCAGAAATGGGGTTAAGTTGACATAGATGGCTAGATCATATAAATCATATTCCTTTTCTAATGCTGTGGCAGCTGGCATGTGCTTCTTGCCCCTTGCAGGTGGAATGAGAATGACCTGATATATTGAATTTCCTGAACTGCTAATGGATAAAGAAGAGTCCAGGCTGCTGGGACAACAGTCAGTACCCCTGAAGAGATTAGCATTCTGCTCTCCTGGTGGCTCAAATACTCTTAAAACGCAGCCACTCGTTTGTAAGCAGATCATAGAAGTAGCATTGAAAGTTAAATAATGACTGTGATAGTTTTAACATCCCAAAAACCTGCCAGGAGCTATGTTAGGTCTCTTTTCTAATGAGGAACCCTTATGATCTGCTTCTGCAGAATTGATATCATTTGTGAGGAGGCAAAGGGAATCCAGACAACCCAGGAGCAATAAGGGAAGTACAATTATATAATTAAGTAGGTGGTAAATTTTGCTTGACCAATTAAGCTAGTAACATTACTTCTAAATAAACCCTAATGAACTCAAATTTCTCTTTCCGATCAGATAGCGATGGTTATTTATACTGTAAGTTTGATGACAGGGGCTTCTAAATGTCTCAATTTCTCTTTGTGAATCTATCTAACTCTTCCTAGAATTAACAGCTGCTCTGATTTATAAAGCTGGACTTCATAGTTGTGAGCACAGGGGAGGTAGCTAGTCCCTGTGCAACTTTCTTATGGATTTGTCATAACTCTCTGGAATCTGGGCTTTCAAAATCTTGTGCTCCTACCATTAGCGGACAGGGGCCAACTGGACCAGCACCATGAGTTGAGAAGGCAATACACAAACCTTTTTTCCCACTTATTTCCCAAATAGGTTTTTGGGTCAGGCTTCCAGGACAAAGGAAAAATATGAAAATTTAGGTCTGAAAACATCCTTACTTTATTCCTCTTAAAGGTAGATATTTAATTCAGATTTAGCTCTTGATTCTTGGGCTAAAAATCCTGTTCATGCTGAAATACATGGGAATTTTCTCAAGGACTTCATAAAGTCCAGAACGTCACTTCTTCCACGCTAACTTCTTAAATGCAAATCAGGAATTATAGTTGCTGTGTGACCAGTTTCTCAAGAACTGGAAAAATAAGACATAGTGAAAGAAGTAATTTGAATGCCTTAATTGGTACTGAAGCTACACGTATGCAGACTCAAATCCTCTTAACATTTAAATTTCAGTGCAACTCCACTCATATCTAGTGACAAGTGGAATATTTTGAATATGGAAGTCACTGATGTTTACTGTTGTGCCCTCTATGCCAAAACGATAAAAATGCCTTTTCAATCTCTACTACCACTTCCACTGTGAACTCTATTGAGAAATTTTCAGGTAACAGAACGTTCAGGGAACATTGACACAAAAAAAAATATTCCTTGTTTTAAAGTGTTCATCATATTACTTATCTTTTGCTCTTTTGCCTTTCCAAACTTTAACTTACTCATATTTCCTACTTACAGACTTATACAAATATACTTTGTGCTGTGTATTTCCTTAGTACTTAGTCATGTGAAGGGAGGACGGTGTCTTTCATTAAATCACTACTCACTCATGTAAGCAAAATGATCTGGTTTGAAATTTTCTAGCAGCATGCTTCTGTGTAGAATGTTTTTTCATTCATTTTTATTAGAAAGTGCTGATTCCTGGAAGCCAAAATGTTTCAACAACAACAAAAAGATACTTTGTCACACTGCTACGAAATGACAAATTTCGGCTCAACTGAAGCAAAAGCTTCTTGTGGTTACTAATCTTTGGGTCCCACAATGCCACAGAGTTTCCTGGTACTCTGCCACAGAGTTCTCAGGTTTTAGGGCCCTGCTTTATATTAAAGGATTGTTCAGGGTTACTCCCTCAGCTGTTTCAGAAAAAAGAATGATGTGACAAATTCATCTAAGTTAGGAATGGCAATTTACTCCATATTCAAAGATACGGATTCAAGTAATATTTGGTTTTCAGAAACAGGATTTTTTTTTTTTTGGTAGGAAATTCTAGTATTTCTAAACTTTTGTTCTCCTCTGGAAGTATTTTTTTTTAATATTAATTTCCTAATTTCCTGTAGAATACATATTTGGAATTGATGCCAGTTAAAACTAAAACTTTTTAGACAGTTTATCAACCAGATAAACATAAAATTATTAAAAAAAACCCAACCTCTTTAAAGTTTTTAAACGTGTGTTGGAAAACTATCAACCATCTGGTAAAACCCACCTCAGCATAAGGCATACTTTTGTTCTTGTTCTTCCTTCATACAGCTGTTTTGTTTTGTCTTCACATGTGACCTTGTTTGTTTTTGAAGATGAGACACAGGCTACCACGATCTGCTCCTTAATGGATGTTTGATTGTCAGTGAGGTGATCATACTCCAGGTGTGGCAGATAGGGAATCTGATGATTACTTCAGCTACATGTCTTTCCTTCCTCTCCCATAATTCTGTGAAGCGCAGCAGGTCAAGCAGCCTGGAATGTCACCCACAGCTTGGCACTGCCATGAGAAAGACAAAATATCAGGAGAAGTGTTACCAAGTTAGATTATCAAATAAATCAAATATAGATTGATAAAGAACATAAAATTCTCTCTATAAATGAGAGGATTTGGCCCAGTCATCCCCTATTATTTAAGGTGTGCAGTCATCTCAGCATTTCAGGTGTTTCTTAAGGCCTGATGCAACCAGGAGTGCTGCAGATCTCCTGGCTTCTGCCAAAACAGCCTCTGAAATCCAGCCAACAGGAGAAAGAAGGATGTGCTTTAACTAGATGAGCTAACCAGGCAGGCTTTGGTAGCAGCCAAGAGCAGACTTCAAAGGTTACTCCCTAATTATTTGAAGGTCTCATAGGCACCTCTTATCTCAGGCAGTTGATTGTAGTATACTCATTTTATATTCATGCATATGTGCTATGTGTGTTGGCATTTTTTGTCTTTTATGAGTGTGGTGAAGACTAATTTGTTTGAGAAGTCCTTTTTAAGGTGGAGGGACTCTGTAGGCTGTTTGGTCCTGTAAAGCAGGCAGCAGGAATGCCAAGATCCAGAGCCTTATCTTTACACCTCTAATGAAGACATCATGTCATCGGTAAGCACCTGCCGCTCTGCTATAATGATGGTATCTTTTGAACACAACTTCCTCATAGTGACAGCAAATCCTGTGAAAGGTTTGGACCAGGAGAAAAAAAAAGACTCTAAAGCCCATGGGCTTCCCCTATGGGCTTGGCTTCTGAAACAAATGGAAAGATTGTTGCTGTTTGGGAATGTTAGATAAATCCCTAAATAACCAGGAGAAAAGCATTAAAACTGAGAGAGCTAAGAGAAGCCCTGCATGAGAAAATAACAGTAAGTAAGGGAAGGTTTAATGGCAAAATGAAACAGATGAGCAACTTGCATTAGCAAGATGTTCCAAGGCTGGCTGAAGTCAGGTTTCAGAGGATTGGCAAGGATATTGCAAACCTCTTTGCTTTGATAGATTGAACAAAAAGAAATTCATCTGAGACTAGCAGATTATTTAAAATCAAATACAGACCATCTTGTACTTGAAAAGGAAGGGACTCAGGAAAGATGCTGTAAACAATATTTCCTCTGTTTTTCCAGCTGCCCTCACACATTTTTAAGAAGGCAAACAAAGTAGTACGACCATGGCTCCAAACAAACTCTGGAGAAGCAAGTCCAAAGCTCAGATTTTCAATATGTTACACTTGTCAGGTGGTGGCACTTGAAAGGGCAGAGCATCAATCAAGTACAAGACACATAAAGCTTATGTCTTCATAAATGCAGGTTTAAAGAAGCAGTGCTCCCAAACAGAGTTTTTGGGAGGCTACTATCACAAATGTGGCTGATAATACAAAAAAATTAATATTATTTCTGAAAATAGTATTTAAAGATCTAATATGCGCATTTTTCCAAACCTTCACAACTGCAGCTTCACTGTTGTTGTTGCTTTTGGAATGTCATATGAAGGCTCTGAGGTACTGATAACAACACCTTATGAAAAAAGAGTGTACTGTGTGGCATAAGTAAGCAGTCAGAAAAGAACCAGTTAGTGACCAGGGGGAAAAGTAGTTCTTATATCTCTTCTCCTTGTCCCCCTCATTCACCTGAAAGGGTAAGAGTATGGTTCCTGCTACATGCTGTGAGGAGGAGCATCTGATCTATAAGGAGAGAAGTTTTACTTGGGAGCTTGGCTGTTCTCTTTCCTCTTCCCTTGTGATCTCTGCATACCTAAGGTAATTGAGAGAGCATCTGCAGACTGAATGATGCCCTTCCTTAAGGGCTGCAGAGGAAGGTCAGACATTTTCTGAAGGTGTATGCAGTCAATTCCCAAACTACACCACCACTGCCAAAATCAGTGACAAAGCAGGCCTTGATTTGGGAACTGATAGTGTTTTTGCACTTATAAATGTAACTCATCTACTGTGTGATCCAATATGGAAAGCTAATAGTGAAAGTTAATCACACAATTACAGAATCACAGAAATTATAACTATTTTTACTTATTTTTAACAAAATCTTGGTTTGCATGCCAACATTCTGTATTCTCTAAAAATGTTAGAGATTCTACCATGTCACAGTGTGACTAGTAATTTAAATCCTGAAAATACCAGTATTTTTCAGATTCGCATCTGCGAATTACATCTTATCTAAGTCCTTTCAGAAGAAATTAATACAAAGATTCTGTGGCTAAACATACTTAAGGGCTACATAGCCAAGAATCAGAAGAATTTTCTCATACTGAACTCTAATCTCCTCTAAATTTCAAGTTTTTCCAATAGTTTGTAAAAATAATAGCAGTTTTGAAGAAAATAATTTTCTGCTAGTAGAAAATATGGATGCAAGAGAATTACTAAATGACAGGTAGTGGCAATATGATGGTGGTTTTAATGATCTCTGACTAGGCTATGCTTACTTAGAGCAGAGAGAATTGAAAGGATTAACTGGTTTCTAAAGGTGTAGCCAGGAGCAGGATATGGATTATATTGCCTACTGCCCAGCTCCTCATAATGATGATCATGTCCAGTGTGGGAGAGTTTTTGGGGTGCAGAACCCTCATAGACAGATGTGAAAGCAGACACTAATGGGACCCCAAAAGCAAGGGTACTAATCTTAGAATCCACCTCTTGAAGAAAGACAACCACCAGCTGTGCTTAACTTTAGAGTATTTATCATTCCTGTTATGATTACTCACAAATTTCATTGTAAGATTATTAAATATTTGCTGGTTTATGAGGTTTTGCTATGTACTATCTTTAACTATTTGGATTGCTGACAGCTGGAAAAAAACTAGAGCTATTTTAATTGCTATAAAAAAGATTATTTAATTTTTGGAAGAGAAGAATATTAATTGAGAGATTCTTTCCAACTATAAGTAAGAAGCACTGTTTTCAATTCAGAGGAAAGATGATTAATAAGAAACAAAGGACAGAGAACAAAGACAAATTCTGACTTCTCACAAAGTTTAGACCATTTTTGGTGATTCCAGCTAATCTATCATGAAATAACAGTTACAGGTATTTAAAATGCCACTAACTACAGACGATATTATGGTGTAAGGAAATATCACCTTCCAGATCCATTTTCAAAAAAACTAGAAGTTTAGCTTATGAAATATAGTTTGAATTTTTGTTTCCAAACAAATAAAAGGATAGATTTTGAATATGTTCATTTACTAGTTTATCTTCCCTCATTTAGAATGTTTCCTTGCCCATTTAAGCAGAAAGCTGTGCAAGTGAGAAGTTGGGAGCTGTTTTGCTAAATACAGTGGTGTTAGTAGTAGCAGCTTCACGGATTGTGTTCTAATATCTAAGCCTGTGAGCTACACATTGTGGGCATCTTACAAGATGTCATTTAATAACTGACAAATTGAATTTTTCAAAAGTTCAGGAGTAAATCAGAATTTCTCTTCAAATTAATAAGATATGCTTCCTATATGCAATGGTTTCATATACAATAGGAAGATGAAAATAAAATCTAAACAAACAGAATTCTATTTTTGTTTTACTTGGTTCATAGATTTCTTCTGCTTTTCCAACTGTTTCATAAATATATTTTTCCTGACTGGCAAATCACTCAAAAAATCTATTTCACCAAAGCACATTTTGATCTAACTATAAGACAGCATTTGTCATAAAGATGTAGAGTTTTAGCTGGATAGTTAACTTAGATGGGCAGACAGCACACTGAAGATCAGAAAGATATCAATCAGGATTTCTTGGGGCTTCATTCAGTACCCACCTCCTACATCACAATAAATTATAGCTACCTCTTGAGTGGGCACTCAGTATACTTAGTATTTTCTCCAGCAGATCAGAGACTTCTAGATAAACTACAGGTAATATTTAACCATCCTTTCAGAGGAAAAAAGAATATTCAGCTGTCTTCTGGCTGCACCTATATACACTGGATGTAGGGTGGTAGAGACTTAATCAAAAATTGTGAATAGGGAATAATTAAATAATGAAGGAAATTAGACTTTAAAAAAGGGCAAGAACAGGAACCTAACGAAGTAGAAATAACTGTCCCTTTGGGCCAGACCTATAGTAGGTGGACATTGGCATAAATCCATGGGAGTTTATATTTAATCTCTAGAAGCTCTTAACTTCATCACTCAGTGGCAATGCAGTTAGCACATTTAAAAGAAAATAAACTTGGGAAGTGTATTTTATGGGAAAGCTCATCAATTCCAGAGTCTGCAGAGCAAATAATATTTTTAAACAGCCTTCCCAAAATGCAATCCTGTAGCAGTTACAACACATCAACCCTCCAAACTGTGGAAGTGCCACACCCTGCAACAGTGCCAAAGACAAGCACACACCTTCATGTTGCTACTTGTAGAAGAAGCTAATTGCAAACCACCCTGCAATCCTCACTGTGATGTATTCATTAACCTGAAAGGGCAAAAAAAGATTTACTAACTCCAACAAGTTTTCATATTTATGTTTGGATGGAAGAAGCAGACTGAAGTCTCAAAGGGTGATCCAAAACAGTTGGTCATAGGTGAGGAAATTATCAATTACTCAAGGCTTAAGTCTACAAACAAGTTTTAGTGCTGTCATTCTCATTCAAATCCTGCAAAGTTCCCTTGTAGCTTAAGAACTGTGGATGGAGACACCTGCCAGACCTTTGTCTGATGACTTCTGCCTGAAGTAAATGTACTGAGACAGTGCATGTTTTGGAAGGCGGTGCTGTAGGGCAGGAAGACCTGACCTCTCCTACCTCTCAAGCCAAGTATACTTCTGAGGCAGAGGCTGTAGAGTCAGACATGGACAGACTTGGGAAGCTCTAGTCCTTGCTTTCCCTTTAACTACAGTGGGTAGGATTTGGACAATGTTTAGACCCCAGTAAAAAAGTAACATTTTAGTGCACACAAAGTTCTTTCTTAAAATTGTGCTCATTAAAGCCTTTAGCATTGTCTCTGCATATGGACCATGAAGAATGCCCTGGTGATGCCAAGCAGGGGTCTTAGAACTGTTGCTATTTAATCCAAAAGCCAGTTTGCACCAGCCTTCTCCAGCCTCTGGCACTCCAACCCATTCAAATATTATGTTCAAAAACTAACAGCTTTACTAGACTTGTTAGCATTTTCATAAGGCTCCTGAAAACATCAAATTAATTTGATATATTTGTTAAATTCTATGATCTGTAACATTCTGTAATCTGTATTCAATAACACAAACCCTTTCAATAATTATATGCCTTCAATTTTGCAGACTTAGTAAAAACCAAAACTGTAGATGCAGCATGATACTTTTGAAAATTTGAATGTGCCTGCAGAATAAACAAAAGCCAGTTCACAGAAAAAAACCAAACAAGTCAAAGTAAGAATATTTGCCTATATGAAAAAGTCATGGCAGCTGTTTAGAATTTTATTGCCATTTGTTTGAAGTTATTCCTTTGTATCAGCTGCCAGCTTGGTAGTATGAGCCAAGTAAAGAATTGGGTATGGGTTTGGATACCTGTCATTCAGTCAGGGCCTTATGTAGACCTGGTATAAAATACTAGGCATGGTGCTAGTAGCTCTATAGTAGGTAGCAGGAATTTAAAAAATCCCTGATCCAACCCCTGTAAATAATGGGTTTGTTTACAAACTCCATGCCTGATGGCACACTTACTGACCGGAGTCACAAATGTTCTACCTTTGTTTCTGGAATTTTTGCAGCATGTTAGGACTAGCTCTGGTAACTAAAAAGCAGTGAGAGCCTTCAGTGGAAAGTGGATGAGGCCTGAAGTAAGGCAAACAACTGCCTGCTCGTGAATATGCCCAAAAGCAAAATGAGGAATCGCTTGCTCATACTCCCAAGCTCAGAAAAGACACAAAATGCTTTCAGCTTGGAGGATGGGCCTCTGTTGAAATCCTGAGTTAAAACAATTCCAGGGAATTTGCTTTTCCTTCTTCTTGCCAAGATGCTACTTGAGTAAAACAGAAGTAAAGATACCCCCTCATGTAGGTGCTGTTGGGAGAGATGCTCTTTGTAAAGAACAGGTTGACAACAGAAGTTGTGGATGTCTCATTCCTGGAAGTGCTCAAGACTGGGCTGGATGGGGCGCTGAGCAACCTGCTCTAGTGGAAGGTGTCCCTGCCCATGGCAGGAGGGTTGGAACTCAATGATTTTTAAGGTACCTTCCAACCCAAACAATTCAATGCTTCTATGATATGCTAAAGAAATGCAAGCATCATGTTCCTTGCAATTAAGACACCTCAAAGAGAACAGAAGATGTGAAATTAAAAAAAAAAAGGAAAAACAGTTAAGAACAACAGCAAGAAAAGTAAAGCAATAAATATTACCTGTGCTATACCTGGCTGGGCATGCCTGCCATCCCAAGGCCATTTCCATTCTCTGACCATTCATTCTTATTAGTCACCAGACCTCCTTCCTGATTAAACATCACTGTTAGGCCATTGTGGTAAACAAGCAGAAATACAAAACCTGTTTTTCCTGGTGTATCTCAGTAAAGCCTAAGCAATCCAAGAAGCTCTCTTTGATCTGTGAGTCCTTAATTAAAGAGTCACTTCACATATCTGCTCCTTCATCTGATTTTTCTCATGGTACAGGCCTGTGAGGCAGGTATAAATTTTTATCCCTGTGATACAGACAAGAGTTGGGTTAAATTCTTGGTTTAGTAATTCAAATTAAAAAGGAAGCGGTGTCAAATGGTGTGATATTAATGCCATTTCCAATTACTAGTACATTCCTAGGAGTTCAAAAACACTTCAAAATCTATTGTAAAATTTAAAGGAAGCAAGAATAAGGTCAAATAGCATGTAGATGTCATTAATGTATGAGCCTTCAGCTGGCAGTTTCGGGAATATTTTTATGTCTCTATATTTAGTATTTATTAAGAATAACATGGATGCTGATAACATTATCCAGAAGAAAAATGCTGATGTTCAATTTACACGGTCTGGTGGGCCTGAATCTTCAGAGGAAATCACCTGTGTGCTTGCTTTTCCACAAGAAGAGATCTGTTTTTACAGTTACATTTGAAATTGACACAGAGGATATAAAAAATACCAGTGTTCATCCTGCAGTTTAACAACAGGCCACTTTAGGTAGGAGGCCCACCCTCAAAATTAAGAAAGCTGTATAGACGGATAAACATCCAAACAAATCTTTGCAATTGTTTTAACAAGATGATGTAACACAAACCTGTGAGAATAAATGAAACCCAGTGAAAGAAACAGAACCAAGATGAAAATGTAAACCCTGAGCAACACTTTTCTTAAAACAGACATCTATTAAGATCTCAAAAAGACAATTATAGTCTTAATTTCTATCCTTATTAAAAACAGACTGTAGAAAAAGGAGCTGAAAGAGACTTACAGAAGCCATATGCATTTAATTAGAGGAGCCAAATAACTGCAAGTATTTGGTGGTAGTCAGCCACAAATATCTCAGTTCCTTGTTGTATGTAAACTGTTCCAGGTTAGGTCAGTAACCCCACTTTCTCCATAAAGTTATGCCAATTATTTTTAATATGAAAAAATCATAATTATGATTGAACAATACATAGAACAAATAGCATTTCATCAGCTCTTTTTATGGCCTATATGATACATTGTGCCTCACTGCAACATGAGGCACTAAGTGGCAAGGGGTGAAGGAGACAGGAGCATGCCTGCAATTTGTCTCTGTGAAATATCCAACTGCAGCTCACGTCATGTATTCCAGGCATCCACAATGCTGGTTCCCAATTGCCTGCTGGTCTCCTTTGTATGTTTAAATCTTCTACTAATCCAAAGTGCATCCTGTCCTCACAACAAATGGGAAGTTCAATTTTCAAAGCAATTTCCATCTAGCTTAGCGATTAAGATAACATAGTGCTTTGGGGCTGCTTGAAAAAATGGTGGCATTTGACTGCTGGAAGGGACTTGTAGAGGAGACAAGTTCCTTCGCCTCCATATTTCTTCACCTCCAGCTGACTTACACACAAGACAGAAGTGATTTTTTTCCTCTTCCCAAGTCAATGTACTCCAATGCCAAACTCTCCATGGACTATTCATCTGTCTGAGACTATGCCCAGTTTGGGAACAGAGAGTTTGAGGATGGCTAAATTAACCCAAACCTAGGAGGCATGTATTTAGTCCTACCTTTGGCTGACATCTTTTTCAATCAGACACTCTATGTGCACACATGTATGTATGAGCATATGCCTCCAGTACTTTTATCTGTTAGTCCTGAAGTAGTTATAAAAATGTGCAGGTCATCACAGTGGTATTAGGGAAACAAAAGTATTACAGGAAAAAAATGAGCACAGAAGCTGGTCAATTTTGAGGTAACTAATTAGGTAAAACATTAGCTGATAAAAATCAAAGTAATATTATTTCTTCAAGCCAATCTTCCCTGCTGTTCCAATTTTGCCATAAAATATGGCTCAGTAGAAACGTTTTGCTGACCAGGCTAAGCAAAAATATTTAAGAACACTAAGCCAACTCTCATAGCACTAACATAAGAATCTGGTGACAGCATCAGTGTATAGCAGTATCAGAAGCAGCATTTTACCTCCAACCTGATGGGCCCACAGGGTCTGCAAATCCTTGCAAACATGCTCATGTCCTGTCGTAGTTAGACACAGCACAGAGAGAGAAAAAAGGCCAGCCAAGCTCGGGAAGAACCAAACCATTTATCTATCTGCAAACAGGTTTTTATACTCTAGGACGTTGGGATAGTATAAGGTCATTGGATCCCTGGCCATCCAACCCTCAGGTTGATTGGCCAGGTCCTAACGCCCATTCCCAAACAGTCCCTCAGATTAACAACAACCAGGTGCAAAACTTCTCACAGGTGCAAGATGTGAGAGAGTGAGAATGCTCACGGAACCAGGCAGATACTGGAAAATCTCTCTGCCACCAAGCTTTCAGTGTCTACAAGGTCCTACGAAAGGGAACACTTTGCTTGTAGGGAGAGCTCATGATCTATTTGTGCCATAAAAGTTGTCTTCAACTAGATGGTTAAATCAGCTGATTGCAGAGCTTTGGGGAACATGGTAATATGGAAGACCTCAGAGCAGTTGCACCACAGACAGTCTCAGGTATTCTCAGTGTTTGGATGAGCTCTGTGCTGTTCTTAACAACTGCAGGCTGGGATCCAGAATCCATGAGGGTAAATGACAGACACATTTGAGAGAGTTCTCTAAAACAGGAAATTCTAAGACATGATATGTCTCATAGGTAGGAAGACAAGAGTGATCATTTAAATAACCATAAAACATGATGTTTCCTGTGTAAGCCCCAAACGATAAGCTTTTTTGTTGCTCTTCTTTTCTTGGCTTTGCAAACACATTACGTAGCAATTGGAAGGTGACATACGGAGGCCGGCCAAAAAATGCAAATTCCATTTTTTGCTGCAGCATCAATTTTTTGGACTTTGGGCTACTCAGTTCCCCAAGAAGTCAAGCAGTGATAATAACCCATTCCATGAGGAATAATATGCCAGTGTACTATAATATACAACACATAGTAGCATGTACTCTTCACACATGGAAAATTGCATGATTTTATACAGCCACTTACTACTAAACCTATTATTATGAATGATGATTCCCACGTAAGATACCATGCTGATTTTATTAAATCTGAATATGTTTATAATTTTGCCAGTGTACAGGAACTGTAAGTTAAATAGCAAGATTTAACAGTTGAAATTCAGAAACTGTGCTGCAGATACAAAATTATACAAGTTAATTTTAATAACTTGTAAGTAATTAATATTTATAATTACTTATCAGCAAAGATTTTTTCATTTAAACTTAGCCTGCTTTATAAATTTCAATGTTTCTTCTTGGAGAATTGATCAGGCAGTGGAAATCTTAACTATCCTGACACCTCCTCCATTCCTTGATACTATTTAAGCACTACAGTCGGTAATCAGAGACTGGCTGATGTATTTGGAAGCTACCATACATTTTAAACACTTGGCCAGTTCTGCATGGGGATCCTCCAGGGTGTTAAGGCTATCTTGTACTATGGAAAAATAGAAGGCTTAAATATAAGCAGCATGAAAAAGTCTACAGCCTGATTCTGGTCACAATATCTTATGGCAAACTGCTTTCAGGCCCTAGCAAGGCAACAGGCTAAAGATTACAGCAAATTATTAAAATGCAAAATGGTTTTAATAGACCATGGTTTCTTCTGCAAAAGATATTAAAACAGTGTTTCACAACTATTGGAAAGTTTATCTGTGGATTAATCATAATCAGAAAATACTGTGTCACCACTAACACCTGAAAATATCTCTGTTGAGATAATTCTTACCTTCCATTACAGTAGCTAAAATAATAGTTTGTATTTCTCTTTCATGAACAGTGAACTGTTAATCAGAACTCCAAACGTTTTCAAAGCAATAACACTCCAGACTAGTGTATTGGTTTTGTTAAGTGATATCCCATAATCTGTATTTCACATCATGAAAACATTGCCATTTATTCTAATTTTGCTTATGGAAGTAAAAACCTCACTTTGTTATATTTGGTTTTGAACTTGTTCTAGCCCACACATAAGGCAGCTTCTGCTGAATATCTTCAGAATTGGAGCCAGAGATTTGGAAAATCCGATCTCAAGAAACAGAATGAAAGATTAGAATTACATTGATAAGTAAAGACTGATGTTAATGTCAGTCCTGTTCTATGGCATCTGTCAATAGGAAGTGAAGTTAATTCATACAAATACAAAGTGATGAAGCTCTGGGAATTGCCTACTTAAACAGATAAAAACAGATTCTTTGCTTTGAAGAATACAACAGGAGAAAGAGGGAAGGCGTTTTGTATGCACCTTCAACTTAAATACAGAAAACTATGTCTCGAGAAAAAATGGGTGTCCAGAAAAAGGGATTATTCAGACAAATTCCAAATTAGACATTCATATGAACTCCCTTAGCTTCCCACATCAGTAACAGTCACTGTTTGATTTGTGTTCAGCCCAGGATTGCTGCTGAAAGAGGATGCAGATAATGCAGATTCTTTAATTATTCTCAGCAACAATCTGAAGAAGTAGTTGAAAAATTAAGCCATGCATCACTTTAAGCAGCAGAGGCCACAAAGTTCTTTCAGTGTGCATTCCTGTAAGACAGCTGTGGTTGCAGCTGCACTATGGCAGGTATATTTTACTTAGTAAATTATTCAGAAACAAGAACTTAGTGGGTTAGAATTGTAGACACAGAAATTCATGACCTGCTGCTGGGCACTTCCTTTACCAAATTAAGAAAATAAACCTGTGATGACAGAACAAGCAAATGGGAGCTCTCAAGAGATAGGAAAGGGTATGGAAACGTTACTGGAAGCTGGTTGTCCCGACCCTTTAGGTGTTCATCTGTCATCAAGAAAACTCCAGCTGCCAGACTATACAGTGCACTGGCAGATGCACTGGCAGAGTGCTGAAAGGAAGTCTGCACAATCTTGAGATCACTGACACACGGGAGTAAGAGGCTGCCTGTGAGCACAAGAGCCAAAAGTGGAATCAATACTCTTGCAAGCTTAATAGCTCAGAAACACCAAGAGCATGCAACTCGACAGCAAAGCATTTCAGAAATTATTCGTTACAGCCAGAAGGAAGTGGATGCCACATTTTCAGAAAACAGCAGAAAAGATGGTATCGTTTCGTCCAGTCCCCATTTATTTGGCCATGGAGCTATTCCTCCATGCTAGGATGCTGGATGTCTCTGCAGCACTTTTAACCTTCACCAGCCAAGGAATTTCAGTTCTGCAGCCCCAGTGGCAGCTGACCAACTTCATGCCCAGCATTAGGAAGAAAATGAACGAATGCTTTGTTTTTTTACATGGCAATGTCCTTAAAGAAATCAAAAGATCAGTGCAGAGTAAGCAGTTCTTCTCTTCTGATCATCAAATCTGTCCATGTTTTAGGCAGAACTGATATAATGCCTTGTGAAGAACTTTTCAGTTAGCCCATTAGTTCTCCCATTCAGAGCAAGAGTGGAATTATGTCAAATATATGTGATCAGATGGTTTCCAATAGGAAAAGGCTTAATATAATATCTGAAAGCAGTTAGTCACCCTGTACTCTACTAGCAAAGAGTAGTGGATCTGCAGTGGCTCTGTAGAAAACCTTGTTGGCAGATGATCAGAGATAATCAGAGAAAGATTGGATATTTTTAAAAGATTATATCCAAAAATCAAAGAGAGTTCTTTTTTGATGATTTCTCCCTTATGGTAATCCATACTTCAGCTAAATCAGACATTCAGAGTAGCTGTTCAGGTACTGCATAATTCTAACCACCTCTGCTAAGAGCCATATAACTCTTACCACTTTCTTCACAGATTGGATGAGAGTGAGAAGCTGATTGTGATGGGTGCCTGACCGGTATCAATCTGCACAGCAGGAGTTAGACGGGAAAAAAGCAGATTGCAGTGCTTAGGATCATACATCGAAGGGTGAGTCTGCTTTCAAAAACATAAACACAAAGGTTTTTCTTTTTTTTTTTTTTCTTAAAGAGGAAGACTGCAGTAGCACCTAGAGAGCTCAAATGGGCTTGACCCCAGCCTGTGGTTCTGCACTGAGGATTACTTACACTTGCTGAATGAAATGCTCTGGATGCAAATATTTTTGCTGGCGCAATATGTTATGACTCACCTTGAAAGAGGAGACTAAAAATGCTTTGATAAATGGTTTGAAACATTGCCCAGTTTCACTGGCTTTGTTCTTCTAAGTGTTTGTACCTCTTGCTTCAGCTGCAAAGTTATTTCGTCATGTCCTAAAACACTGCTATGCAGAGAACTGCAGTGTAACAAGCTATAAAGTGGAGCATGTTGCCCTAATCAGCCAACTGAGAGTGTAGACTTAACAGAAAGTGCTTTTTACCCTTTTGAGGCCAAACATTACAACACAGCGCATTTACACAGCATGACCTTACCTTTACTTCCGAGAGACATGTTTGGTGCTGTCTCAGGTTTTCTTTCTTCCTTTGTAGTGCAGGCTGGTAAAGCAAAGCTTTTCTTGCATTGTTCTCTTCTGATGGCAGTGATTTCACACTCTGTACATTTGGATTCAAGAGCACCACTTTCAACCTCCTCTGAGACTTGGCTTCACCTAGTTCCCACACTTTTGTACACTAGTGACCTCTGGGGCCAATTACGGTAATCAGTCCCCCCCACCGAGTTCTCTCCAGTGACAGGTTAGCACATACACAAGTCCCTGAAGGAAACTAGTCTCATACCTAGCAAGGAGCTGCAACTTCTCTCCAAGTTCCTGCAACATGTTGGCAGCCACGGGCTTATTCAATACGTTCAGTGGTGAGCTCTCATCTGCCTGTAGGATCAAAGATGTTGGGCAGATCCTTGGGTTTGAGTCCTCGATAGGGGTTTTACACAGGGACACATCATAAAACTGGATATTTTTCTTTTCTTGTATCACTCTTTAAGAAACCATCTTCATGCCTTTCTGCATGCTCCTCTCTACAGATGACACTCCTGCCTTCAATTAGGCTGAGGAGAAAAAAAAGCTATATTATAGAGTGAGAGCAGTACCAGTTAAAAACCCCAGAAAACAGACTGGTTATCTTTGCTGCCCCAAACATACGCAAACAGGCTAGCAGCACACCCTTACACAGCTGACACTGAGCCACATTTCCTCGCAAGGAAGGCACTCCTAGATCAAGCTCAGAAACACCTGTGCAGAGCAGCAGGAGGAGATTTAGTGCAGCCACTGCCAAACAAGGATCCTTGCACTGACAGTGTATGCTTTGGACTATGCCATCTGAAGTGCAATACAATGTAATACAATGTACATGCTTATTGATTTCTTCTCTCCTACATAAAATTATTTTCTCTTGCCCCAGAGAATGGTAATCATATAAATCCAAAATTTTGCTTCCTTAGATGCCATGTGCAAAGAACTTTTCGATGTAAAAAAACTTTGAGTGTCTACAAAAGTCTTCTCCAGCAGCTACTGATTCTATCTATCCTATTTTCTGTTGGTTTTGGTTTTTTTTTCCAGTTTGGAAACTGTGATTTTCCACGATTTTGAGAGGGCCGTGTTTATTATAATTAGAGGCCCAACAATGTGGAAATTTTCTTAACAATTTTTTTGAGTTTTAAAATCTAAAATACAAAGAAAGTTTACCAAGAAAAGTCTTAGTCTTCAAGCCTCTAAACACAAACAAGCTTAGCTATAACCACATGGTTACCCTTTCCAATTTCAATGGTAGCTTCTCTGAATGCACACAAATAAGTTCATAGACTGAAACAATCTGGAGTAAATTTCTGAAATTCCAAACCAAGTTCGGCAAAACAAGGTTTGTCCTTGGAACAAAAATATCAGTTTAGAGCAAATGTGATGAAATCTGAATTTAAAACCCAGTTATCCTGGGGAGTCACACCCCAGAGGAATGCTGTGAACACCGGCTCCCAGTCCATTAGTCAGCAGCCATGAATTTCATGAAATTCACAGAGCTCTGCACCCAGCAATGTGCTGTTGTTCAGTCCAAGCCAAAACAGTAGAACAAGGCTATTACGTGGCATTATATAACTAACTGTTCAAGGTTTTTAAGTTAAATATATTAAACTCATGAAATGCTGACAGCAGAAATGAATGTTAGGCATTCCAGCTCAAGGAGCAGGGTTAGATATAGGACACTGTCACCTTCCCACTATTCTCTCTCTGCTCACACTGCATGGCAGAGTGCCAGGTCTGGTCCTGTGCTTCCCCCATATCTCCTGCTCTGCCCTGGCCACATCTACCTTGGGGGTAATATTTGTGCCTTCCGTGAAAAAGTAGTTGACAGAAACTTCCTTGCTCCCACCACTAATGGTGTCACACCATTACCTGGCAGTAAAGCCAGGGGAAAGATCTACAGTGAAATACAAGAACAGTTCTTCTGGTATCTTCTTGCCTTTCTCTTTCATTCTAGTTTTCATCTACAGCAAAATGAATGACTGTTTCCAATTTAAGACTGGAGGAGGTGTGAAGGTGAAATAGAAGACTATCCTGGATATAAAAGAAAATACCCGGTGAAAGAAATACACAGGTACTGCCTCCAGCACTGCAGTTGTAAACATTACTTCCATTACTCTCCAAAATGAAGAAGGGGTGGAGCAGCCCAGAGGAAAGCAGCTACCTCAGCAGGCTGTAAAAAGGAAACTGTTAATGCTTTTCACACTAACAGTGAAGCTGAGAAATTACTTTCTGTGTGAGGTCTTGAAAATTTCCTTCGGATAAGAAAAGAACCTGCACTGTGTGAGTGGGAATACATTAACTCAGCAGTGTATTAAATTATTTTAAATTTATTACAAAGCTCAAGTTCAAAATATCACTTTTTGATAATTTAGGTTCATACCACTCTAAACTAGGGTTTCCAGGAGATATGACCTGCAATTATTTCTGAGGATATACAGTGTCTCAGTTTGTTATCTGAAAAAGAAGACTGCTTCCATCTGCAGTTGTGGCTCAGTGAGTACATCAAAAAAGATGCTTTTATTTAAAAAAATAATTTTTATGACTCTGTCATAAATACAAAATAAAAATATTTAAAAATAGCAGTCTAGGGTCCCTTGGCTCTCTGTAGCCTTTCATCCCTTACCAAGACTATGCACAGGCACAGAGATGTGCTGTCAGGGAGACGCTCACTGCAGCATGCCCTAATGTATGTTTCTGCATACCTGCCTAATGCAATAGCTCCTTGCCACAGAAATATAAGGAGTCTTCCTGAGGCACTGGCTTGTTTTGTTCATGTGAATCTTGTAGTTTAAAAGCAGATTTAAAAGTAAGCTCTAAAGAAAGCCATAAACTGACTTACTTCTATATTTCACAGCATGCATCTATTGATGCAAACGGAGAAGCATTTGCTTTGCCCCAGTCTGAATACACACACAGCAGTCTGTGCTTCTCACGGTGACTTTCACCATTCAGAGAGATGAAATCTGCTTCTTTTCAGAAGCACTTACACATCCCTTGAAATCTGTCCTCCAAGGGACACAGATGTTGGGACACTAGCTGAGGCAAGGCAGTATGTTTGGATTACGGCTGACAGGCTGTAATCTAACTGGTGTTTGTCAAAAAGAAAAAAAAAGCAATCACTAAGGGATGTGGAAAGAAATCCAGAGTGAACAGAGTTAAATGTGAATCCTTTGGCTGTTTTGCCACTTTGATTTTCCTACTTCACCTAGGTTATAAGAAAATTTTAGAGATGGCTGAGGAAGTACAAGAGTCCTTTGTCCTCAGCAATGAGTGACAGGAATATCTTTCCTTCTAGAGTCCATAAGACATATTTGCCCTCATGCAAGAAATATTTTCCTTGTCTGCTTCCAGAATTTAGGCCTGATATTAAACCTCTAGTCATAAAAAATTCCCATTGACTTCAGTGAATTTTTAGAGCTGAGTAAGAACTGTGAGTTTTGGCCCTAAGCTAGGAAAAAGAGTATTAAAGTGTCATAAACACATAAATAATGGCATCAGTCCCAGAAATACAAACAGAAACAAATATCCCGCTGTTCAACTCTTCTGGGGGCTGATATAGGCCACTTACTCCCTAGTTGTCCTTGCTCACCCTCCTTCCAGGATTAAACTACAGCTGAGACAGCTCCCCCACTCCATTCCACGCCATTTCTTGATACTTACATATGGTTTGAAAACACAAAAGAAAACATAACATACCCTAAAAAAAAATCTTTTTCTGAAGATCATAACTCGGAAAATAGTGCAATTGGAGCAGTCTCCTTAGAAGAAAAATAAGAGGAGGTGACTCTCTTGTGTTGTGTTTCAGGAAAGTGTTTCAAATCCTGCTGAATGTTTTGGACTGCATTCAGCCCTTCCCTTAATTCCCCAGCCACTGCCTGCCTTTGTCCGAGAGGTTGGTTAAGAAAAACGAATAGTGAGAAAAGAAAAACCTCCAGCTAAGAATAGTATTCACAGGTCTCTCCTGGCCTCTGGCCTGGCCGATACTTTCAGCCTAGCATGCTGTCTAGTACAGCATGCAATTGGGAAAAACAGCACCCATTAATATAATGTGTATTAAACACTAGGAACAGCTGACTGGCAATAACAGAAGAAGGGCAAAAAACTCTGAGCTGGTAAGGGCATTCTACAAGATGTGTCTCATTCTCTCTGCATCCACAAGCCTGGATCCTCTTAAAAGCAGCCAGATGGGGAACGTGGAACCAGTGTTGTCAATGCAGTCAGGCCAGCTTCTTACTCCCACTTTGTGATTTTTTTTATAGAGCATTCCTATTTTTGCACATTGATTATCACGCTATTCCCCTCTTAGTTACCCGTATTTTCTTATATATGGTGCTAATTCTGGGTCTGGAAGTAGCATAACCTGGAAGACACTTAACTTTGCTTCGTGCAATTTGCCCTCTTCCCTGCGAGCCTGATGAACACAGCCTGGGTCCAATTGCACCTTCTCAAACTGTAGAGACACCCTGCTAATCCTGCCTCTTCTAGCTCACTGACAGTTTGCTTTCACTCTGCTGGGTTTTATTATATTCTACCTTAAGTTAAGCATGACACCACTCGACAGTTTATTTCAGCCTACTTTTTTAAAGAAAGGAGGTCTATGCGAAGGTTCATTTTCAGACAAAATTGGTGGAATAACACACCCAAACATAGTGACACTTGGACATACTTCCTAAAAAACCATCAGCTGAGTAGAAAATAGTGTCTCAAAGAAGTGTCCCCACCTAAACAGAGACAGGCCAAACCGCTGAACCACGTGGCACAAGTCATCTCTCCCTCTCTGTTGGGGTATCACAGTGACTATGAATGGTGCCAGAGTCATTCCAGGGAGGAAAGAAACAGTGCCCCGAGAAAAGTGCCTTTGTTCAGGTGATCACAAAAACATTTATTCTGCTTGTGATTGTTTTTCCATCTGATGCACTTCCAGATCTCATGTTTGCAGCTTCTGCATGAGATGTATTCTTATTTTATCTATCTCTGGCCAATACCTCTCCTTCCGTCTTCCCTGGGCTTCTTTAGACTTTAAAGACTACTTTATCTGTCACTTCACTTCTAGAGTCAACAAAATCCATGGTCTGGCAACCTGTTTTGGCACACACCAGACTGAACGGAACAGGAGCACAAGCACTCTTTTTCAAGCTGTCAAAGGCAGTAGAAGGGTTAGAGGGAGGGGTAAGAACAGTCTGATGTATGAGAGACTAATGGATTGAAATAAACCACAAAATCACTGCTGTCAGATATTTTGGGACCATCACAGTGCCCAACTACAATAAACGTACAACAGGAAGATGTAAGATGACTCAAAATGGAGAATTCAGGGAATTTGACCATTGATGCTCCCCCTTCTCCTGCCACCAACCACACAAAAACCCCAAACCAAACCAGTTCTGTAGATTCTGCTTCTAACTAATTAGAAAACTAGAATAGAAAGCAATAAATCAAGACTGTTCTAGGCAGCGTTAGAGCACATGCTTTTGTGTCATCCATTCTCAGTGTGATAAAGAGCTATTCCTCCATGGCTCTCTTCACCAGCCTCAGACAGCATCAATTCTGACTGGAGTGGGGCAACAGAACAGCAGGAAAACAGCAGTGAGAGTTAAATGGCACACCTGCTGTATCGTGCAAGGTTTATCCTGCCTTAGCCATAGTAATAGGGCCTTCCCAGAGGTGGTCCAGTTGGACTGACAGTAGCATGTAATAATTTGATTTAAAGGGGGAACAAGTGGTAACACAGCAGCTCCTAACTGGTGAGACATTAACTTAATTTATTAAATTATTAATTTTCTTTAATTTTCTTTAGTTTCTTAATTTTCTCTCTTACATTTTATCTCACTGCCCAGAACATACCTTGAGCCCAGGGGAATCAGCTTCCCTGCACACATCCTAGGCCCATGGAAACCTCAGCTGGATGTTTGTATGTTTGCTCACAAGCAAAAGCAGTGGAGAACCTGCTGCTGTGACACCTGCCTGGAGCAGGATGGACTTTGTTTGATCAGTACTAGAACATTAGCTTAGTCTTTCTGAGTTCTGTTCCGGCTGGGAATTGCATCAGGCCAGGAGTGCGGAGAGGCCCATGGGTGTGAGCCAGGGAAGGGGCAGATGGAACCAGCCGGCCTCAGTGGGGCCCAGGAGGCAGAATTTGTACCTCAGTGAGGAACAAGGCATTACCAGTTTTCCCAAGCAAAGACCTGCCTGCAGAAGCATTTTAAAACACAGCTATGCAACACAAGGCCCTTTTTTAACCTTTGTATGTTATAAATTATAGTGGCCCTATATTATACTGTAAGTGCATGTTCAAGTATACCAAGCAGGAAAAGTATTTTTCAGCCAGCATGGTTACACTAGTAGAAAACCTGTGAAACGCATAAACTTAGTAAATGAATTTTAAGGATTGGGCTGATTTAATAATCCATCAGTGGATGCTGGTAATATTGGCATTTTGCCTTCGTTTTCTAAGTAGTGGTAGAAATGGGACAAGGCAGTGTCCTTTATCATGTATTAGAATCTTCCCTTTTTTGCTCTATGTGACTTGGAACAAGTGATTTTTTCCCCCCTTGCATTATTTTCCTTCTGTACATGAGTTATCTCTCATGTAAGTCACATTTCTTCAGTGCCCTCACATGGTCAAACCCTAACAATCTCACATGCTGTAGCAGCTGCTCCTTCTGAGGGAAAGGGCTGTTTTTGCAAGATTCCGCCTTTCCACGTTTTATCGCGCGGCGCAGCCGGCA
>VZTG01005436.1:2155526-2195642 GCA_013397845.1 Melanocharis versteri | reverse complement strand
GGTGCGGGCTGAGGGGGATCCCCGCGGCTCGGAGGCGGCTGGCGGGGCCCGGAGGATGCTGCTGCCGTTCGGCTGGGGCTGGGGATGTCCTCCCCGCTCCGGTGCGCGCAAGAGAAGCCACCGCTTCCCTCGCCCTCTCCTATGCCCCGAGGGGAGAAAGGTGTAAGGCTGCTGCTGTAAAAGTCATACCGCCTGATGGAGGCTCTGCACCCCTCTCAAGTTCTCGAAGAGAGCCGGAGCAAGTCTGGGCAAATAGCGTAAAGGCGCGATGCTTTGGGTTTGTTTTAGCAGGCCATCAGTTAGCGATGATCGTGCTCTGCGTTTATAATTATCTACTTCACGCCCATATTATCTCACAAGAGCAGACTGCTGCTGTGGGAAGAAGAATTAGTTACTGTGGCAGGAAAAAGTGATCAGAAGTGTCAGGGTAATCTACCTTTGTATGCAGGATTCAGTTACAGAACCTGTCACTGTAGTGTCCTACAGCCTCACACGTTGGGGCTGCTTTAAGGCAGAAAAAAGCATTAGATGCTAGGGTATCTGTAGGATGAGTACGATGTGATGTTTTTGTAAAGTTTTGGGGGCTGTTGGTTACTGTTTTACTGTAAGTCATACTTTAACTTTACCAACAGGACAGGAAACTGATAAAGAAGTGGAAGGTGCTCTTGATGATGTAGCAAAACAATTGGACAAGCAAGCCCTGGAGGAGAAAGAAAAAGATGATGATGATGATGGCAAGTATAACCTACATTTTCTCTTAATATTTCCAGTTTCAGCTTCTTCCAAGACTCCATTTTAACAGACTGTTTACAGGTGTTTTTCTTGGTTTGATTTTGGTTGGGTTTCTTCTTGGGGAGGTGAGATGCAACTATCTATACTTTCTACTTTTTGTCAACGATTTTGCTGTCACACGGGCATACAAATAGAAAGTAACAGGAATACAAGCTTTGTTAAAGGTTTGTGTGTTCAAGGATCTACCTAGTGAAGGGAGATGTTTAGTTTGAGATAAGGTAAGCTATAAATCATTGTCACTTGCATTACCATGGTCAGTAGACATTTATGTTCCAAATTATGTCTCTTATTCTTGGCTTAAAACAAAACATACAGAGAAAATTTCAAGGGAGCATTTTAATTAATACGTTTTGGAGTCTTTACCAGTGACTTGAAACCTGCTCATCTGTAATTATAATTTTTTCATTAAAATTGAACTGGGGGGAGATTAATACATGAGCAAGACACGCTTTGTGTGTTGCTTGTGCTATGCAGCTGATTTTCTAATCAAGAACCTTGCAAGTGTCTGTATTGAAATCCAGACCAGGTCCATTTTTTCTGTAGGAATATTGGATAGAAGTGCTGTATTTCCTTTGGTTTGATGGATGGTTTTCAAAGGAAATGGGTGTTTAAGAAAACACATTTCTTAAATTAGTAATTTAGTTTCCTTTTTCTGAATTGGCATGTAAAGTTGGCTCAGCACTTTGAGCAGTCTGCTTAGAAATCTTAGTTCACTTGCTGGAATTTGTCCTTCTGGAATTTAATTTTAATGAACTACGTGTGGAAGTTTTAAAAAATTAAATCAGTGTGCTGAGCTGTATTAAATTACAAATTTATCTTTGGCCATTATCAGTCTGCAGCATCAAGTTTAATGCAGGTACTTTCCATAGAAATATACTCTAATGGTTTGTTTTGTGCTGTCTTTCGGGTTATGGAGTTGAAATTAATGCAGTATGTGCTTTGCCATCATTGCAACTTGAGGAAGATATGTTGAGGAGGGTACTGAAAACTGTATACAATGAAAAGAAAACTTTGAAATCATTAGAATAGTTAGAGTTCTGTCTCAGGAGAAATAACATGGATAGCTGCAGATCAAATGCTGTGCTCTCTTACCCTTTTTACAATATTAGCAGTTAGAATTGCAGTATTAGAAAGCATTAAAAAATGAAGTGATGCTATGACTGAATTAGTAATATTCCTTTTTCCCACGTATTAGACTTGGATGTGTTTTTAGTAAAACTGATACTTTTGCAGAAAAATTAAAACTAATTTAAATTTTTTGAAGATAGCTGTGTTCTTGCCTGTCCTGGTTCTCAGTATTTGCCATCTTAATTGTGTAGTTTCAGAATTGTTTCTGTAAGACGTGCTGTGTTAGATAAAAATCAATTAAATACCTCCTCCCTTTTTTCTTTTTTTTTTTTTTTTTTCCTCTTGATAAGCCCATAACTGAGTGGCCTCAAAAAGGGGACTCTATAACTTTTGAACTCTAGGAGAGATTGGGAAGTGCTCTTTGGATTTCCCTTGCTATGTTAAAATATGCTGATATGTAACATTTTTGCATGATACTGTGCTAAGTTATTAAATGGCTATACCAAAATGATGTAGGGTTGGGCTTCTGTTTTGCAAAGATCTGAAATTGCTTTTCTGGTGACGGTTTTTTTCATTAGCAGCTAAATAACCTGAAGACAAGCAGGGTGCTGGTCAGATGCAGTAGTTATGTTTCTGGCAGCACAGTTAGTCTGCAGCAGTCTTCAAGGGCATGAAAGCCTAGACAGGGTTAGTTTGGCTCGCGCTTGGCAGTTACACGTGCAGTGATGTATGAAAAAGCTACAATACGCAGATAGCAACAGCAACAATATTTTAAAAATGCTGGGGTTTTTTTCCTTCACTTTAGGCCTAGCCTTTAAGGAAAAAGAAAATTAAAAATCACTTTGCGAATGAACTGGAGTGTATCTAATTAATTTCTTTATGAATGGTTTGAGCACTACTCAAGGTGAAGAGAAATATGACAAAGTTACCACATTTTAAAGAAATTTATATGCACTGGTAAGGATTTTTGGTTGCCTATGAAATACAGATTGATGAAGAATCTGGTAGGCTGGGACTATGTTATGGATACAAAGTATTTATATTTGCAATTTTTTACAGAAACTTAAATTAAGATACTTAATGCCAAAATGAGCTGGGAGGGGGCAAGAGTGACATTACTGAAATTTGGCCCAGCTGTAGGATTACAGCACTCACCATGGCATAAAATTGCAGATGATATTGACCATCATGAGAGACTTGAGATCTAGTGACTGGAGCAGCTGGTCAGTGTTTTGGTTTGGTTTTGTTTTTAAATACAAACTTCTGTATAAATACACTCATGCTTTGACTCGATTCTAGAAATTCTTTTAATTTTACTTCTTGCTGTAGTTGAAGATGTTCTAAATGTAGATGACTAGTACTTGTCAACTTTGAAAAGAATTTGTGTTTAGGACCAGGAGGTTTTGTTAGGTGGTAGCACCTGAGGTACTGAGTATGAAGTAAGTAGGCATTAGATGTAGCCAAGCGTGAAGTCTGCAGGGTTGTTGTTACTTCTCAAATGTGGCTGTAAATGGTGTGGCTGATTCTTGGTGCTTACCTGCTGTGCTCCCTGGAAACCTCCCACTGGTATAGATTCATAGAATGTTTTGAACCAGATGACCTTTAAAGGTCCTTTCCAACCCAAGTCTCTGCAGCGAGCTGGGACATCTTCAGCTAGATCAGGTTGCTCAAAACCCCATTCAGCCTGACCCTGACTGTTTCCAGGGATGAGGCATTGTCCACCTCTCTGGGAAACCTGTTCCAGTGTTTGACCACCCTTGTATCTCCCACATGGAACGGTTTTGCCGAGTGTTGTTTGTGACCTCCGCTGTTATCTCAAGATTAAACTTATCCTGGCCTAGAGTGCTGTCATCTTTACTTCTCTGGGGTCTTTATCCTTCCAGGTGCAGTAAGTTCTTTTAGCTGAAGCATCAGACGATGGGGTGGAAGCAGTAGTTTCTAGCTTTTTGTTAGCTGATGTGTTGTGTCTGATATAGTTCTCTCTCATGTCGTTCAACAATTCCAGGCATCTAATTGCCTGAATTGAGAACAGAGGAGTATGAGGTAGGACTATCTGAAAATGCTTTACCTGAGCTATATTTTTCCTCTGTTTGGTGATACGTTTGTTGTCAACTTTCAAAACTATTTTCTTAGGTCTGTGTTTGGTATAGGTACTGAAAATGCTGATGGCTTGGTGGCAGCTTCTGGATGTTGTCTTGTAATCCATTAAATTCTGCTGTGAGAGAAGTGTTTCCAGATAGTCCAGATGTTTTTGTGTTTTGTTCAGACTTCTTTGGTTCTTTAAGATTTCTTTATGTTCACCTGAGCACTTTCTTTCCTATAGATGGAGAGGGTGAAGGAGATGGAGCAACTGGGAAAAAGAAGAAGAAGAAGAAAAAGAAGAAAGGACGTAGGTATCAAGCACAAAAATACAGACTATGTGAATATTTGGTATTAAGTGTGTGCAAGTGCTGTTCTTGGCAGCTGAAACAAATTTGTTTGTAGGCTAAGTCTGGCCAAGTTGTCTTCTTTCTGGTATCCCTGAATGCCATTGAGGGCATTCATTGGCCTTGAGCATTGGCTAAATAAAGTCATATGAGGGCGTTGTGATACAATGTTGTCTTGATAGAAGCCCAGATTCTAGCTAAGGGGATCTTAGATAACTTTTGCTGTTTGACTTTTATGGTTGGAATAAAATGGTTAGTATTTCCAGAGTCCCATGTGTAACACTTTCTTAAATTATACTCAACAGCTAAGGTCCAGACGGATCCACCTTCTATTCCAATATGTGACCTGTTTCCCAGCAATGTATTCCCAAAGGGAGAAGAATGTGAATATCCACCAACACAAGATGGGTGAGTGTTTTAAGCTTAAGAAAGAAATGCTTTCATTTTGATGTGCTGAAAAAAAATAATGTACAACTAAATGGACAAAATGAGTAATGTACTTTGGGTTTTGCCTTTTTTTTCTTTAACTGGATTATCCAGGAGCTCAGTGAATACAAGTCTTCAGGCCAGAAATGTTTGTCCTTTCCTATCCTTTTAATTAAGATGTAGCCAGTTTGAGCAGAATTGCCATGTGGCAGGGGGCCCTTGAGACCCAGGGTACCAACAGGCTTTCAGTAGGCAGCTTGTAGGAAAAACATTGTCTGAATTAGAAGTGAGTGAAGGTTTAAAATTCAGGGAGATGAGACACCATTATGCAGCAGTTTTGTGACCATTGAGATGCCAACTTCTTGTTAATTATTTTTTAGTAGGGACATGTCAATCTCTCCATTTAATATAAAAGCCTACGTGGTATATTCTGTTCTTTGCTTCTGTCTCTTGGAATGAATATATAGTTATTGTAACCTCACCTGTTTTTGTAACTCATAGTGATGTGGGAATAATGTGCAATTGCACTAAACAAGCAACAGCTTCAAGTGGTTCACTGGAACAGAGATGTACACCCTTATGTTTTTACAGGAGACTACTATTTCTTTATGCATTGTTAGAAACTAGGGCATACCAACTTGAATGAGTTTTCCTGATTTTTTTTTTTTTTTGTCTTATGTGAAGTGTTGTGGAAGGTCATATTTTACCTGGGAGAGACGGGATGCATGGCATAGAATTAGCTTGAATTATATGCAAACCTGAGTGAAAAGACTGAGTATTACTGAAAACTTTGAAGCTTCCCAGGAAATATTGAGTCAAAGCTCTCAAAAAATAGTTTAAACCAAAGGAAGAGAGTAGGTAAATCTTTGTATGTCTAAAAGCATTGTCTAGTTTTCAGTGACTTTTTCTTCAGAATGAAATTACTTGGAAATGTTTTTTTATTGGTTATTTAAAGTCAATGCCTGTTTCTCATAGAGTGTAAGTAACATAAGTGAGAGTCTAGTACACCTTACAAATTGTATTCAGATAATATGGTTTCATTTTTATGAGATGAAAATCCGCTTTTAAGGGAGCTTTTTCTTCTCTGCTGTGACTTCAGTTTGAACACAAGGTGTACTCCTATTTATTTATAAATGACTGCCTTGTTTAGCATGCTAATCTTGTGCATGCAATGAAGAGCTTTCACGAGGTAGTTCTGACAGGCTGATCCAGGAGTGATTCTGTAATGTTTAAGACTTAAGTGTTTTTCTGTATATGCATCTGCCATGTTCATAAGAAAATTATTTAAGTAAACCAGGAAATTAGATGATAAACATCTTAACCATATACATAGTTTATTAACAAATAACACATAGTTTATTAGCAAATAACACACTGTTTTTACCCCTCTGATACATATTCAGCTGTTGGAGATTAAATTATTTGCTCTGGTTTAACTCTATTTATTTAAAAGAAAAAGGGTAAAAGCAATAAAAATAAACCTCCTTTCATAACAGGATTTAAGCAGGGTGTCTTTTCTGTACCACGATGTTCTGCTATGGAGGAAGAATATACGCTTCTAAGGAACCTGAAATAGTTTCCTCATGTAATGTGCTTAAACAAATATATGCTTCGTTTTCTTTCTAATTTAAATATTTAAGTCTTACGATGCTACTTTAGTATTTCCTAATATAAGCAACTACTTAAATTAGTAGCTGAAATTAATGCTAGGATATTTCATATTCTGAATAATAGGTTCATTTTATATGTTGGCAGAGCATTTTTGTGCCACGTCTTGTTCATGCTGAGGTCAGTAGGGTTTTGTCTTTGATTTTTTTAAGAGTGGCACTTCTATTCTTAACTCTTGATGTCATGAACTTTCTAAAGTTACCTCTCATCAACCTACAATTGTGTATTTTGTGTGAGAAGTTCAACTAGAAGTGGTTGTCATTCAGAGTTCAGCAAAAAAAAAGTAGCAGATAATCAATACTTCCACAGACACCAGACTAATAGGTTTAACATTTTTATATCTTCAGTTCTGTTAGGTTTTTTTTTCTTTGAAGCTTGTGTTTTTTCTTGAAGACTCGGGAATTTGAAATTATACAACTGGGAGGGAAGAAAATAAATAAGCAATATTTCATGATACACCAGTTTTGTTAAAGTAGAATTAAAGAATTCTTGACCCTGCCTACTTGCTTCTGCCTCTGTGCTGTTACAAAGTCACAGACTGGTTTGCTTTGAAGATCAGCTAGTTCCAACCCCTCTGCCATGGGCAGGGACGCCTTCCACAGCTTCTCTGGGCAACCTGTTCCAGTGCCTCAACACCCTCACAGTAAAGGATTTCTCCCTAGTTTCTAATCTAAACCTTCCATCTTTCAGTTTATAGCCACTACCCCTTGTCTTGTCACTACGTGACCTTGGAAAAAAGCTCTCCCTTTCAGCTTCTGGAAGGTGCTGTGAGGTATCCCCAGAGCCTTCTGTTTTCCAGGCTGAACAGCCCCAACTCTTCTCAGCCTGTCTTCATAGGAGTGATGTTACAGCCATGGTCATCTTCATGGCCCTCCTCTGCACTCACTGAAACAGGTCCACGTCTTTCTTATGTTGGGGGCCCCAGAGCTGAATGGTACTCCAGGTGGGGTCTCACAAGAATAGAGTAGAGGGGCAGAATCACCTCCCTTCACCTGCTGGCCACACTGCTTTTGATGCAGCCCGGTGTATGATTTGGCTTTCTGGGCTGTGAGTGCACATTGCTGGGTCATGTGGATCTTCTTGTCCAGCAACACCCTCAAATCCTTCTCAGAGCTGCTCTCAATCCATTCTTCACCTAGCCTATATCTGTGATGGGATGGTCCTGATCCAGGGTGCAGAACCTTGCACTTGGCCTTGTTGAACTTCATGAGGTTCACACAGGCCTACCTCTCAAGCCTGTAACGGTCCCTCTGGATGGCATCCCTTCCCTTCAGCATGACTGGATTATCTGGGTGAAGATAATCTGCGGAAATTATTTTCTGGAATTCTTTGATCACTAGAATCCAGTTTACAGTGTGATCCTGTAAAGATTTGTACTAGTGAAAACTGCAGGCTGTGAACTGAGGTGAAAAGCTGGACCAAATGGCTTGGAACGAGAGCTGAGCTTCTTCAGCTGACGTGTGGTGGGCAGCACGTTAGGAAACTGTCAAAAGCTTGTTAGCTCATGTACCTGTTGGAGGACTTGATGTTTGGTGTGAAAATTGATTTTTCACGTGTCCTGAAGTGCTTAGGCCTGGGCAGAAATTCTTGTTGCCTCGCTTCCTGAGCTCCCAGGTGGCAGTAGTGCAGCTTTGTTAGCAAAATGCTTTGGGTCTGATACAGTATTTTTACATGTAGAGGCTATTCTGACACCCAGTCGACTTGCACGAAGTGACTATGCTGAAATACAGTAAGACAGAGTGAGGATGGCTTCCTGCCAGTTTGCTGGAGTTTGCCCTCAAGTCTGTGACAGATGGCAGGGCAGCTGCCCGGACTCTGTCAGCAGTTCTTTCTACCAAGGGGTGTTCACTGCTGGAATCCAGAACAGTCTGAAAGGATCCTTGAGTCTCTGTCCCCAGTGTTTTTCTGCAGTGCACCTTTTCCATCTTCAGTGACTTCTGTGCTGGCAGAAGTCCAGTTTTCTAGTGGCAGTGTGGGGGCCCAAGTGTGGCAGCCTGTTGCTTTCTTTTTTTAGTAGAATTTGCCAGATATAGGCAAAGTATAAGGGTAGTATATGTGATGGAGCAAGAAAACAGCTCAGAAAGGTAAATGTGGGATTTCTCCTTTGCACTGTTGTTGCTTTATCTGAAAAGGAGCAGAAAGTTCAACAGAAACAAGCAAAAAGATCTTGTAATAGTTTGGATTCTCTGATCATCTTGAGAAAGATCTGTGGAATAGCCTGTTATCCTCCTTTACCTTTCCAGCTCTTCTTAAATTCTTACTATATATATATACACTTACAAATTTAGATATAAGTATATATTCATAGTTCAAAATGCAGCAAAATTGCAGGGCATGGTCTCTTGGTTCACTTGTACCTGTTTTTTGGCTGTAAAGAAAACTCTCAAAGTAGAGCTAAATTACATGTCTGTGAAACAGGTAAAAAGCTACACCTTTGGATTTCGGAAACTAATCCTTTACACTTCGTGTACTCAGTTGTTTTCTTAGAATCAACTCATTTACATTAATTTCTAAATTTGAAAACTTCAGCGTATTTCAGCATCTTTGGTCCATCTTGTGCAGCACTCATTTTCTTTTAAGACCCACCTGCCAGCATGTGTAGCTGTGTATTGTTCTCAGTCGTTTTTGTCTTGCATAGCATGTACAAAGTTCTTTGAGTCATCACTACTTTTTTTTGCACTATTGCATGGCTGCAGCTTCACCGTTTGAAGGGTTATCTGTACTTTGTAGTCAGAGTAGTCTTCTAGTTAAGTTCTGACAGTTGTTGGAGTACTTAAATTATGTTTTTGTTTGTTTGCTTTCATGCAGCCTTAGTTGCATTGGATTTTTGCATAATGCAAAATATATTCAAAGCTAATCTTGTACTTAGTCTTGTATTGAAAAATATTCATGTATTTGTTCTATGAACCTACCAAAGATCTAGAATGAGTGATGCTCTCCTGTGACAAATGTTAATTTACCAGCCAGCCCGTTTAGAAAGTAACATTCTGGCATGTGTCATAGTTACCGTGCACTGTGTTAGGTGTTATTACCTAAATATTCTGAGCATGAATGAAAATAATTCTGAAACTGCAAGCTCTTAAATTTTGAAGATGCTTATTGTCTGTGTCAGCAACAGTTTCTGGGCCAGGCAGCCACGCTTCAGTGCTGAGGTTCATCTCTAGACAGGAACAACACTGTCTGGATGAGTAAGACTGTGAAAAAAA
The DNA here is from genome assembly GCA_013397845.1 of Melanocharis versteri. Taxonomy (NCBI): domain Eukaryota; kingdom Metazoa; phylum Chordata; class Aves; order Passeriformes; family Melanocharitidae; genus Melanocharis; species Melanocharis versteri. Next base: position 2,186,056 of record VZTG01005436.1, on the reverse strand, counting down.
CAAAACTTTTTGCACGAGTAGAGCCTGTTGCAGTTTTTTGCTGAACTTAAGGGGGAATTGCAGGCATTAATATGAATTTTATGCGCCTGTTCTGTCTCTTTGAAAACTTGGGCATCCTTCAAGCATCCTGTTTATCTGGGCCTTTGGTAGAATGTTACTGTCTTTGACAGCTGCTAGTCTGTGGTACTGATAGATTGGTTTTTTTTCAATAGGCTTCCTTTATTCTGAAAATTGTATAAATCAGGATCTTTTCTGTTACACAGGGGAATGTAGACCTGGCTGGTTAATAAACACTTTGCAGGCTTTAGACAGAAGTTGTAATCACTGCTGTGATCATAGTAACTTGTTTGAAACATTTCCTTTTTTTTCAAGGCGAACTGCTGCTTGGAGAACAACCCATGAAGAAAAGAAAGCACTAGACCAAGCCAGTGAGGAAATCTGGAATGATTTTCGGGAGGCTGCAGAGGCACACAGACAAGTGAGGAAATACGTTATGAGCTGGATAAAACCTGGAATGACAATGATAGAAATCTGGTGAGGACACACATCTTCTGGAAGAACTCTGCTGTAGAGTTTTCTTCATTTTCCAGAGGGGGAGAGATTTAGTCTCGGTTTTGTGTGCTTAATTCACTGTGTAATGAATGTTGGGGAGATTTGTATTTGAAGTACACAACCAGTGTTGCCAATTACTTCCTCTAAGTTTCCTCTTGTATTTTTAGCTTATGCAGCTTTACAGGGCCTGGGATTATACTGAATTTTAAACTAAGCTTTCCATGATATTCACTTACTTTGATTATATGCTTCATTTAGATTTCAGTGCCTTCGCTACTCTGCAGTGGTACTGGAAGAAGCAGCAATAGCAGTAGCACTGCTGCTGCTTGCCAGAATTGTCATGAAATGCCATGTGGACAGTGCAGGTGCAGTCTGTGCCTGGGACTGGGGAAAGAGGCATGAAACCAGCATGGCTGTGTATTCAGTCCAGGGCAGGAAGGTTTGGGCTGTTTGGTCTTCATTGACTGACGGATGTTTCTGGTGGAAACACAGTGGGGTTTTTTTATTATTCTCAGTTAGTAAGAAATAACTGAGCAAATGGATTAAGAGGAACGCAAATTTGATTAAGTTTAAAGAAATAATTAGCCTGGACCGATTTTTATGACTCCTCCAACTATTACTTTTTCTGTCCTTCAGTTTATCTAGATTGAATGTCTACTGTCCAAGTACTGCACTGATCCAGAACAGTTTAGCTTCCAAAATCAGGTGCTTTCAGCCTGGTGTGACTGAGGACTGTGCTGACAAGAGTAGGATAGTAAGAAAGCTAATGAGAGCTGATCCCCAAGGTAACTGTGCAAGGATAACAGAAAGACATAATATACCATGAGGGAAAGTAGAAGAAAGGCAGCTCACTAGGCTGGGTGAAACAAATCTGTCATAGTGAATTATACAATTTTACTGTTCTAAGCAGTCATTTTCTCAAAACATGATTGTTCTTCCTAAAGTACCTCAGGCTATGGGGTCTTGCTGATTAAAATACGCTCTCTTTTTTCGTATTTCTCTGGCTTTCTTAAAATCAGGGTATGGTGCACTGCAGTGAGCTGCAGTTTACCTCATTCACTGACACTGAAGGAGAATGCACCAGTGGACACATATTTGTGGATTTGCAGTAGCTAGCATCTTGAGATTAGACAAAACCCAAAACCGAATGCTAGTCTCACAAGGTTTTATTTTATCATAGTTATCACTCAAATTTTTTAAAAAAGGTCCTTTTATAATCAAACTTTTTTAATAAATAAGAGGCTTTCTCTCTTTTTTCCCACCTCCTTTTAAATCACAGTAATTGTAAAGAATGCATTTAATTTGCCTAATCTCTGCTGCTCAGGAAGAATGGGTTAAATGTAGCTTGTAAAGGATAAATATTCTAAACTTAGATTAAAAACACTAGAGAAGTAGTCATTTTTGCCCAAGAAAGGGTAGACGACATAAAATACAGAACTGAAGATTGTTATGTTGTGCTTATGTTTTTCAGCCTAGAGTTGTCTGTCTACTTAGCTTACAAATAGTTTGATTTGACATGAAAACATTTGCTTCAACATTTTTCTGGTTTTGATCTTGCACTGGTTTATTTGAAGTCATCATAAGAAATACTAATGACAACTGTTCTATTCTTTTTTTTTTCTTCTCCCTCCCCTCTGCCTTTTAGCGAAAAACTAGAAGACTGCTCACGTAAGCTGATAAAGGAAGATGGTTTAAATGCAGGTCTTGCATTTCCTACGGGGTGTTCTCTGAATAACTGTGCTGCCCACTACACTCCCAATGCTGGAGATCCAACAGTCCTGCAATACAATGATATTTGCAAGATAGATTTTGGAACACATATTAGTGGTTAGTTTTCATTTATTAATTAAACCTTTGAGAACATTCTTCAGTGCAAAAACTATGAAGCTAACTAAGTTCTGCTGATTTCAGGTCGTATTATTGACTGTGCTTTTACAGTCACATTCAATCCAAAGTATGACAGACTATTACAAGCTGTAAAGGATGCCACAAATACTGGAATAAAGGTATGATCATTATGTAAGTAATTTACAAAGTGTTTTTCAGTAAATGTTGTGATTATTTTCCGTTTATATTTGCACTTTATTTTCAGTGTGCTGGAATAGATGTACGTCTCTGTGATGTGGGAGAGGCTATACAAGAAGTTATGGAGTCTTATGAAGTTGAAATTGATGGCAAAACATACCAAGGCAAGTTCTTTTCTTTATAGAAGGATAGTTGTTTTTGAAGTGTGTATCTGTATATAGATTTGTACAAATACTGATTTTGACATAGGGTATTGAAAAGACTTCTCTGCTAGAAGTATGGTATGAGTCTTGCATAAATACATGTTTATGGCTGGCTTGCCTTTCCTTTGGAGAAATGTTCTTGGCTTATCCTTCCAAGTATTGTATCTTTAACAGATAAGATGAACACTAAACAACAGTTTTGAACTGTACAGATAATTTGATACTTGCTGTTTGGCTTTATTAATAAGCTTTTGTTACTGTTGGAGTTGCTGCTCTTTAATAGTGAAGCTTTGCTAAAGCATACAAAACTAACTTGGGTCCTGGCTGGTGTTTGTAGAAGATGTGTGGATAGTTCTGTGTTTAGTTCCTCTGCAATATGATGAGTCACTATTGTGCTTTTAATATGGGCTAACAAACCAAATTGCCTTAAAGGGTTTACCATTTGTTAGGAAATTGCCTGTAATATTAATGTGTTCTTCCAAAGTGAAGCCAATTCGTAATTTGAATGGACACTCCATTGGGCCGTATAGGATACATGCTGGAAAAACAGTACCCATTGTGAAAGGAGGAGAAGCCACAAGAATGGAGGTAAGTTGAGTTCTTTAATCTTTCTGTTAAATTTCCACAGTGGCACTGCAAGAATAATATTTCCTGTGCACTTTCAATTTGTAGTTTTTGTGATCCTGGTGAATAATTGCAGCGGAATAACTGCTGTACTGTGTAGTGCTCCTGTACAGTAGTAGTTTTATCTCAGTGGCTTCTGCATTTTAGCCCTGGAATGTTCCAGTATCTAACACTTTCTGAAATTAAAGCCTTGGAACCCTGCTATTTAAAAAACAAACCACCAAACAAAAAAACCAAACAAAAAAAAACCCACCAAAAACCACAACAACAACAAAAAACCCAAACCAAACAAAAAAAACCCCCACAAAACACCAAAACGCAGCAACAACAACAAAACCCCAAACAAACCAAAAGAAACCCCCCACTGCTGAAATCTGAATGGCCATAGTGATGCTTACTGAAACTCTTGCTTAATTATTTCTCACTATGAATATGTTATTAAATAGAGTGTTGGAATGTTGCATTGAGGAGCATGGAAAAGGATAGAAATTTATATTTAGGGGTGAGCTGGAATTCAGGAAATCAGAATTTTCCTGAATGACTTGCAGGTCATCCATACTCATTGTTTGTTTATTCTATAATGAAATCTTCTCTCACTCAGGTAAATCTTGATAAATATATCTGTAGCGTAGTTTTGGATAACTTTTTGTGAGTACTGCTAGATGGAGTATCTTTTCTGAAAGGCTTCCAGTGCAGTTTTTCCCTGCAGATACAAAATAATTAAGTGTATTTGTAGTTAATGTGAGAGGCTAGTTGAAAGATGTTGTTTGGATAGCGTTCTGGAGCAGGGGAAGGGCAATGGCTGTACAGGGTGTGACAAAATGCCAATTGGGAAGGCAGTATTCAAACATGGAACCTGAGATTAAGTCTGTCGGGGTGAATAAGACTTGTAAGAGCTGAATAGGCACAGGTGTAGTCTGGACAGGATTGTTTTCTGAGGTAGGCTCTCTCTAATCACCCGAAACTTTTATCATAGTTGTTGACCTATGATGTGCACAAAAGACAAAGTTTTAGCTATCGTCTTATCTATAGGGCTGTGCAAAGGGATTAAGAGTATTGGGAAAGGAAGATAGAAAAACTTGTGTGTTGTTCTTAGTTTGACTTAATTAATGGTTTGGTTTTGGGGAGAAGACATTTTTAAATTTCTTCAGCTTCTGTAGGTTATTTAGGACACAACCTACATCATTAAACACAGTGAGTTTGGCAATGAAGAATGTGGAACATAGCCAAGGTCTTACTGTACTGCACTAATTATAGTATCAAAGTGCAATCCAATGAGTTTTTTGTGACTTACAGAGCCTCTGATGATCCTTATTCAGAAAAAGTGGGTGTTAAGTGAATCTTGTGGCAGCATTGTGTGTGGGTTTTTGAGGGTTTGTGTTTTTTAATGAGTCAGAACAACATTCAGGGACATCTTTAAGAGTTTATCTTGAATTTGAAGCCTGTGTTACTGCTTTTCATATGGCTTCTTATTTTGGGCTTGTGACTTTAAAAGTAGCTTAATGAACTGAACGATGCAACTCATGGTGTCCATCAGTGTTTGATGCCCTGGCTTGTTAAGTCCCTGTCACAGTCCTGCTGTTAAGGATGTGTGAATGCACTTGGCAGAAGTGAGTTTGTATAATGGCATTTCAGTATGTTTTTGGCTAGAATTTTGATAATGCCCTTGCAGATATATATCACCTTCATTTCTTGAAGAAATCCATCTTGTGGAATGGATATGAGCAGGTTAAGGGTATATACTAGCACCTGTTACCAGGAAATTCTTGCAGAAATTGGGCAGAAGGTTCATCAGTGCAGTAAGTGTCTGTAATCAACATCTATTTGCTATGTCTAAATTATACATTTCCTAGGACCTAAATCTAAATAGCACAGGAGAAGTACTTCCAGGTAGCAAATGTAGTTTCTTAGCTATGTTAGATGTATGCCTTGACAATGTTTTAACTGCAATGACTTTGAGAAATTGTGGCTACAAACATGCTGATGCTTCTGGCTTGAAATAAAATGGTACTAATGTAAATAGTTGATGATTTGGAGATACTTGTAACTCTAATGTGTGAAATCTCCATGCTGAATTTTTTTCTACATTGGTTTGGCGATTGAACCTGTTCACATTTAATTACTTGTATTCAGATGTTGTAATACTGAGATGTTGTATCAGAATGACACAGTGTCACATTTTCATATTGCAACATGTTCCTTTTTTCTCTCCTTAGGAAGGTGAAGTGTATGCTATAGAAACCTTTGGTAGCACAGGAAAAGGTGTCGTTCACGATGACATGGAGTGTTCTCATTATATGAAGAACTTCGATGTTGGGCATGTGCCAATAAGGTTGGATTTTGTTGGTGTGTTTAGATAGAGCTACCACCCCCTTAGGATTCAAATTTGATACAATGCATGTTCTTCATTAATTAATAAGGCTGTCAGAGGACTCAAATGGCAGTACTAGCAATATTGTTATAAAATACACTCTGATCGTAAATCTGGAACAATACGGAATTATTTCAAAGAAACTGAAAATGGAGAAAATATGTTTTGAGAATTTTATATTGGTATTTTAGCAATCTTCCAACCATTATTTTTTTATAATTAATAATACATAGATTGTATTTGTGTATTCATCTGTATATTAAATGTATAATGGGTTTTTTTAGTCAATATCTGTACTGTGGTTGCGCGCCACAATCTTTGTCTTACTGCTGTTCCCAGAATGTATTCAAGATATTTGTGCCATCTGTTTTATTTTATGGATATTTTGAGAGTTTTGAGTCTTTGTTTTAGTGCATTACTGTAAGATAAAGAAATGACTCATTTTTAGTTTCACTGGTTTTGTGTTTTGGCATTTCTAGGAGTGCAACATATTTTCTGGTTGGAAACAAAGCAGGCAGACATGCTTTTCCATAGCATATACTGGGAACGTGAAGGAGATAGGATGGGAAGAATTAGCCTTAGGATCGCAGAGGAACTGCTTGGCTGCAAATAAGCCTAGTTCTTAGTAGATCTATAAATACACATTTTTTTATGCCTGTATATTGTAAGATGTATGAATAAAAAGCTTACCAAGTATTTGACTTCAGAAGTGAAAACTCAGCGTTTTAAAGCACCAAGCTTCTGCCAAAATTAGTTCAGATTACTGACCACTCTGGAGCAGGAAGAATTCTGTTTTTCTTTATAAAATGAAATGTCCTTTTATTTTTTAAGCAAATTATTCCTGTCCCTATGTTTAGTTTAGCTTGCAGATAGGGTCACAATCTGTTTTGAAGGATATCTGTTTGCAGGAGGAGAGTGCACTTTATTTTCTAAAGAGAATGTGTGATTGATGTAGAAAGATATTCCAAGTCAAGGCAGCCTTAAAAGACCTTGCAGCCTAACCCTGTTCTTACTTGGTGTGTTTTATTTCTGTAGTGAATGCTTGCTGGTGATACCTCTTTCTTCTCCGACACATTCGTGTTTGTTTGTTTTTTTTTCTCAAGGCTTCCAAGAGCGAAACACTTGCTAAATGTTATCAATGAAAACTTTGGTACTCTTGCCTTCTGCCGCCGGTGGCTGGATCGCCTGGGGGAGAGCAAATACCTGATGGCGCTGAAGAACCTGTGCGACCTGGGCATCGTGGACCCGTACCCGCCCCTGTGCGACATCAAGGGCTCCTACACGGCGCAGTTCGAGCACACCATCCTGCTGCGCCCCACCTGCAAGGAGGTCGTCAGCCGGGGAGACGACTACTAACTCAGAGCCACCTCAGCACCTTTATACTCTAGGCTTTCTTGGAACATACTCTACCAGAATTAATTTGCAACACATTGTCTGTTTTAACGGTGGACTGATGTTAATACTTTCCATATTTGGAAAGGAAGGAATTTAATCCAAGGCAAGTCTTCTAATTGTAACTAACCATGGAAAAAGCTTTCAGGCCTTTAGAAATATTTCAAAAGTTACTTATTTTTTCTGTTCAGGGAAATATGTGCTATAAAGCTCAATTTTTAGTTTGGAATGAGTTATACATTTTGTTCTGAACATTTATGATAAAAGATGCTTTTCAAATATTTATATGACCATATTCCTACTTGAATGCTTTGAATGACTACACCTGATTTCTGCGCCCCAGTCCTCTATGGTATTGCCTTTTAAACTTCCTGGAATCCATTTTGTAAAAAATAAAGATAAATTTTCAAATCTGAAAATATATATACTTTTTAGAAGTCTGGTTATGATTCTGGTCAGGAGTCCACTGGGAAACTGCTCTATTAAATATTTTACAAACTTGATTTGCAATTTCTTGTCTTGAAACTGGACCTTATCTTACCCTTCATATGAAACTTGGCCTTTCGTGCTTGTTTAAATAGTCTTGTCAGTGCTGGGATACAGGGCAAGAAGTCGTCAACACCTCCCAGGACAAAATGTGACAACTACAGTAAAGGTGTGCAGTAAAGGTTTTGAGTGTGCCAGTCTTTAGTTTGGACTTCAGCTGTATTAGAACATGTCAAATGCAGCTGGTGGTCTCTGTTGCTGGTGGCATCAACATGCAGCTTCGGGCTGAAGTCAACCCAATTTTAGTGGATGTCCCTACATAATCTTTGCTATTGGCATGGCCTGTTGCACAGAGTCAAATTTCATGTGATTTCCTGTCTCTTTAAAGTTCACATTTGATTGCACAAGTGGTGGGGACAAGGAAAACAGTTTATTTTGGAGTGCTAAAAGTTCATGCAGGCAAAATAACGTGGAGCATTTGATGTTTTCTTGACGTAAAAAGTCATTGTCTTCCTGCTGCAGTGAAATCTGACTGTTGAATCTCATTTGTAAAGGTAAACTAAATCCCATGCCTCTGCAGGCCTATATGCAATGTGTCTTCCAGTGCTGTATCTTTACCTCATTACTTGCATATTAAAATTTTCAATAGTTACTGGTGATAAAAATGACAGCTGTGTTAATAGGTCGATAACAGTGCCTTAAACATAAGTGCTGAGGAAAGAGACACTTCACCTGCTCCTTTATAGTCACAGCCTGTCTCTCTTATAGAAGAGTTCTTACTAACTTAGAAATATCAGTTCTTTTTTCCTCTGTCTTTGGGTAAAAGCTGCATTTTTATCCTTTAAAACCTGAGTATGTCAGCTGCAATTTAGAGGGGAGCAGTATGTACTGCCTACAGTTTAAAAATAATAGACACTGGTGGGTTTTTTTCCCCAATTGCAAGTATTGTTTAAACTCAGTACTGTTTAAACTTGCAGAAATGGATGAAATGGGATACTGAGATGTGTATTTCTGCTGTTGCTATTTGGGAATCTTGGCATCCCAGCAATGAATTTTAATTTATGCAGCTGTGTGGTTATGTGTGTCTCAGCTTCCCAAGAAACAGTAGCTAGAGTAGGTGCTTGTGCATTGCAAAGTGAAAGCTGGCACTTGAAAGAATCTGTGGTGTGTGGGGTTGCTGGGTACATTGCTGCTGCTATTTTTATTTATGCTAACAAGACCGTACTCTTCCGCACTTCTTGACGTGATACGAGCAGGTTCTTGTAGCCTGCCTGGCTTCCAGCTCACCTATTTTTGTACAAAGTCTGCTAGAAACAAGCAAGACAAATCTGTTTCAGTTCTTGCCTGCTTATCTAAAATTTCCAGACTTTTCTCTCTAGAAAGTGCCTGTTTAGTAGTAGCTCAGTGGCACTTGGTATTGTTTCTACAGCTTAAGGCTTTCTTAACTTCACTGATGGTTACTTTAAAAACATTTGGTTTTACAGATCAATGATGCGTTTTCTTCCCTTTGTCTGTTTTTTTTACCTGAATATAATAGACCCAGACTAGCAGAGCTAGTTTTGACTGTGGCCTCTTTTAACTTTTTAACTTGCTGGCTGTTTGTTAGTTCACTTGGGGGCTGATAATCACGTGTAACAAGTTGTGGAAATGACTCAGAAAAATACTTGCAGGGCGTGATGATTATTGCCCGAAAATTTAACTGGGTGTATCTGGATACAAGTGTTCTGTGCTGCTGGCCCTCCTGCATCCTCCTGCCTGGCAGTATAAAAGGCAAGCCCTATTTCTATCTCCTTAAAATAAATAAATTTCCTACTGCTTTCATGCTCTTCAGGCTGCCTTTTCCTGTTGCTGTAAGTGTTAGAAGTCCTGGCCACGCTGTCCGGTAAGTGAACCGTGCTCTCTTGTCGCTTGACAAAATCGAAAGTTTACCAAAAGACTTCCGAGCCAGATGTTGAAGTCCGTTTTCAAATACCTAGAAGATGGGGTCATCTTGTTTCTCGTATGTGCAGCACCAGAAATAGTGATGGTTTTTGTAGGGATTATTAGGAGCCAGAATTCAGAAGCTGCTTGGCAGGGTTTTTCTTTCACACAGACCTTGTGAGACATGCCATTAGAGCATGTACAGCTTGACCCGAGTGATGTGTCCTTTTGATGAAGGTATGGCCTAGGATTTTCCTAACCAGGAGACTAATTTTAGACTCAACTAACATGCTTCTCCTCTTAGATGTGGGTAAGACAGGGCTGGTGAGTACAACAAACACAGCTGGCCAAGAAGTACAAGTTTTGCATGGAGGGCTAGGTTTGGTTTCTATGTTTCTGAAAGCTCATGTAGCTTGGGTACTTTTTGGAAAATAAAAGCTTGTTAGAACTACAGGGGCTTTTCACCTAAAAGCCATATTCTGCTGCTTCTATTGGAGAGGGAATAGTGTTCAGAGTCACAAGTTTCCTTTTTAAACTTTTTTCTGCTTTTGCATTGATGGTAGATTTCCTTGGAGTTTATAGCACTTCACATTTTGGCTAAGAATTGCCATCTTTAAAGAAAGGTCAGGGTTTTCCTTTTTAGTGGAAGGTTTCATTAAAAAATGGAAATAAACCTGGTGCTAAGCAGTGTTTGTAAGGGCTATCCCCACGAATGTACTCTCCTACTGCAGACTCTAGCTTGTGAAATAACAAACCAGTTCTAGCGCTAGCTTTGTGGAAGCTGCTGTGTAGCCACCTGGCTTGCAAGGGAGGCGGTGTTTTAAGGGTGGGTATAACCACAACATTTCAAAGAGGAGGCTGAAATAGGGCGCATGGGGAGGCAAGTGAAGTTCCTGTTCTAGCAAGAAAACTGCTGCTGTGTCTTTGGACATGGTTGTGTCATGTTCACTTCGGTGTATCAAAATACTGCTTGTATTTCAGAACGGTACAAAACCACAGTAAGATGGTATGGAAACTTAATGATGGTATGCGTGAACATAACTGGAATTTGTTAATTTGATTTTTACAGCTGGTGTTTGTGGAGGAATTTTGCTAAATCCTACTTTCTTCAAAAAAAAGAAGAGAGTAAGGCTTTTCATTGTTATTAATTTCCCAGGATTATGCACTGTTGGTACTCGGCCCTCTGTGGGACCTCAGTCAGCTGTCCAGAATGGGAGGTGGGCAGCATATTTTCCTCAGTCATTGACAGAGTAATGCTTTTCCCAAACACTTTAGTGGAGGTGTGCTTAGAGATAAAGATCATGTAGCTTGAGAAAAGCACGGCATGCTTTGAAGCAAGTTATCATTTTTTAAGACTTATGCATAGTTATTTTTTTCTACAAGGATTCAAGAGGCTTTTCTGGTTTTTATAATTTTGAATGTTTCAGTATTTTTGAAGTAAAAACCAGACAACTCTGCTGTGACTTTTCTATAATTTTTGACTTGTGTTTTTGCCATGACAGGCACCCTACTCTCATAACTCAAAGTCATACTCATTTTAGCTTTGCTTTGCATTTCAACTGATGCTTACATCTCCCTTCTTTTACAAAGGTACAGGGCTTCAGGAAAAAAACCAAAAGCTGCGTAGGCTAGTCAGTAGTTCAGATGAACAATAAATTTTTTGCCTAGTTGTTTTTGAAGTGTCTGTGTCCCCAGTTTTTGAAACTACAATTTTTTTTCTTTCAGTAAGTCTAAACCTCTGAATTCCTTAAATGGGAATTTAAGAGAGGGGCTCCATAGAAGCTTTCTTTGCTACTACAGAAAAGTGAAGGCATGTGCTGTCAGGACGCAGAGTCAATTACCAGGTGGGACTGGAAACTGTTACTATTTTTCAGTTTAAGTTGAGGCTACTTTGGCCTGTGCGCTGCATCCCTGTGATCTCTCAGTAAGTTTGCAGATGACACAAAGCAGGGGGAGTGGCTGGTAGGCCAGCTGGGGGCAGTGCCACACAAGGGGAGCAGGACAGGCCCAGGAAACGAGACAAGAGCAGCTCTACAAAGGGAATCACCACTCCTGCTCCTGGGCAGGAATCACCCCCAGGCACCAGTACAGGCTGGGTGAGAAGCAGCTGCCCAGAGAAGGACCTGGGGGACAAGCTGTCCATGAGCCAGTAACGTGCCCTTATGGCAAAGGAGGCCAACAGCTTTATGCCTTAATCTGGTTAAAGGGTGCAGAGCTACTACCTGAACTAGTTAAGCGTTAAGGACTGAAGCAGGAGCTGTGGAGAAGAGCACCTGAATTAGCTTATCCTTGTGGTGGACCGCACCAATCATCTCTACCCTCCCCACTGCCTTGATTAGGAGGACTAGAACTCTTTCTCCTCTCCTTCTCTTGTTCTACCCAAGAGCAGCAATGGGAAGAAAGCTGGATTTTTTTTTTCGCAGAGCCAATTATATCTTCCAGGGAAAGCCTTGAGACTTAGCAATCTTTGCTGCAATGCAGAGGAATAGCTGGAAGCACAGCCTAGGCAATCTTTCAAGTAAAAATGGCAGGGTAAGATTCCTTGTAAGGGACTCGAGTATGTGCTAAAGTCATTAATAAAACCAGCTTTTAAATCACTGACAGATGGCCAATGCAGTTGTATAGTTAATGCCTTAACCCTTGTTAGACAAAATCTAAAAATAATTTTAAAAAATGTAATGATAATGTAGGAATCAATTCCAGTACACACACACTTTTCTGTCCATATCAAGGCATTTTATTGAGGTATAAACTTTGCAGAAGATGAGGTAACAATTTGCATAGGACTTACGCAAAATAACTTCACAATTAAAATTTAATTGGCATTAACTACTGTATGTGGAGGATTGATAATTCCTGCTTGTTAAATTCTCCTCACTGCACAGTTCTGTTAATGCTAGTGGTAGGACCATGTAGTATAAGGTACAGCAGTTGTGGGTAATGAAACCAGGCTGAGAATGCTTTCACACAAACATTGCAGCTGCTTTTCATCAGCTGTTTGTTCAGGGATGACTGAGACAGACAATGCTTGCTACAGCTTAAAGTAAGCTGGTCCAATTCAAGAAAAGGGATGCTGATGTTCTTGTAGCAATGACAGTGGGGTGAGAGTGAGTGTGGCTTTGTTGTCATGGGGGTTACTGAGTTTTTTGCTTGTTTGTTTAAGACAGCTTTTTAAGTTTTTGGAATAAAAAAGCCCCTGGTTGTTAAATTACTTTGAATTTGGCACTTGAGTTTTAAGTTGTCGGGTCTGTTAAGGCTAAAACATGCAAGTCTTGGTAAAGATACATTCATGTGTTATTAAACACTCCTCTTGCGTACTTACATGGAAGTAACTTCATGCTCTATTTCCTCAAGTTCAGATTTTAAGAAATTCTATCAGTGTATCTTTAGTATAGCCATTTAAGCTTGCAAAATAATTTCACAGAAAGTTGCCTATGAAAAATTCAGCTACTATCTGACATGTTTTAACATTCCTTGCTGGTGAATGTCAATATTCTAAGACCTAGTAGCAATTCCTGCAAGACAGTAAGAATCACGGTATCATTAGAACTATACTATAAACTGTACACAAGCATATACAGAAAATTAACCAGAAAAATATCAGTTGCCCATTGAAGTAAATTTTCTAAACCAATTCAAAAATATTATCAAAATACAAAACCAGCTTAAAAAAATAGCCTGAGGTAAAAGTTAAATGCACATAGCAATCTCTTCCTTAAAAAAATAGCTGTATTGAAATTCTAGGTACTTAGAAAGTTACTTACTGTCAATAAAAACTTTTACTAACCATTGTAAAGAGTACTTCAACTAATACAAAACTATATAAACATTGAAAAAGTACAACACTGTACTTTCTTTTAAAAATACATAGTTATGACAATTTAAACCTTTACCATACACACCGTTAACTGGCTTTGGATTAGCTGCTACTGTTGTCCATGGAACAGCCAGGTAATTCTGTGTGCTGCTGACTTTCAGCTGTGCTAGGACAGGGGACTCTACCATGTCCATTTGCCTGAGTAAGTCGTTGGCTGTAAAACAAAATGTAGGCTTGAGCCTTGCATACTTCTTCCATAGTGCACATGTTGAGCTTCGAATCATTGCAGTGTACCCAAAATCCTACAATAAGGAAATATACCAGAAAAAAAAACATTATCAGGACACTGATTTTAAGTAACTGCATCATATTTAATAATTAATTAGTGTTTGGTCCCATTTAATGAGTTGTGTACAAATAGTAAACTGTTTCAGTTGATCTGGTTTATTTGCCTCAATGTTTTAAAAGCCCAGCTTAGCTTCCTCAGATTTACAAGAGAGTTTATAGCTACAACACATTTAACAAGCCAATACAAAAACTGAACTGTTAGTCTACAGAGCTGCACCTCTCATTCCAGGCACATCAGCTACAAGTGATTCCCTTTTGCTTTTGAGAAAAGACAGTCATTGTATCAGTTTAGAATTAGGAACATCCCTTTCTCCCTCACTGCTCATTTCCCAGCTGGTTCCTACCTCCTTCAGAATTGTAGCAGTAGGCAGTGTAGTGCCCTGAGCCAAATCCTTTCCCGTGATGCATTACCACAGCAGACAAGTCGTAGATGAAGCAGTCAGGAAGGAGAGACTTGAGGGATTCCCTGCAGCAATAAGGCTCCATGTTTAGCATTTGATCAAAACTAACATGTACACCAATCTTCTCACGGTGATTGCGTCCTGACCACCTAGAAAGTTAAATCAAATGAAAACTTACGTTTTTTTTTAAAGAAAGAGCACAACATTCTAAATTATGTTTTAATATAATGTAATATTTTCACTATTATCCTGTGCACAAAATAAATGCTAGGGTTTTTTTTTTCTAGGCTTCCTCTTTCACTTCTTTATTTCAAGGCCTTTTAAATGTGTCTATGGTATCTACTGTTCTCACCTTCTGAAACATCCATCTTAAGATCTGTGCAGTGGTGAGTGGGACGTATTTCCCACCTATTACACCTCTTTGGTATTTCTCATTTGTTCTATCGCATTTTCAGTTTCCTTTGTACAAGGGACAGACGGTACTGATGTGTGGGCCAAGAGTTCACAGAGATGGAGTGTCCACTTCCCTACTCTGAGGCTAAATGCATTTATGTATTTGGATACAGGAAGGTTATCTGAGACTTCCACTGAATATAGTCCAGGTTTGTGCATTAGTGATTATGAGCATCCTACTCTACCTCAAGATATCACAACATTAATTTTTACCAATAGAGTTCAGAGCAAGGTTAGTATGAAACAAGGATGAAATAATTTTGGTACTACAGTAGTAAGTATCTGATATCCAAAAAGTTAATTCGCTACTTATAACATATCTTACTGATGCTTCACGTGAACAAGAAAAAGAAGTTTCTAGTAACTATTTCTCACCGTACTTGTAAAGGGAAATGAAACAGATGCTGAAAAACACTGATCCTAAGCAATGGTAGAGCAAGACTGAATCTGCCAGTTTGCAACACTTTTTGTTGTGGTACTACATACCTGAACCGTTTAAGGTGTAATCTGAGAATCTGAGGTAGTCGACACACCATAAGCTGCTTCTGAGCTTCTGTGAGTATAACTGGTTTAGAAGAAAACTTCCTTCGTTTTGCTGAGGTCAAACACACAGTTACACAATACAAATCTTGGTAACAGCCTTGTATTTCAGTCTAAGATTTATCCACAGAATTTGCGTGGACCTAAATATCTATGATACGTGCCTCCTTAAAAAGGATACGCTCTGAGAGGCATTTTGCAAGGATTATTTTATGATGCAAGTAAAAAATACTTGTGGTCACTTACATTAGTCACCTTAATTTAAAAAGGTGATGGCTTCTTCAGCTGGGAGTACTAGAAACCCCATTAGTGTGTCATGAGACTGTATCTAAGTGAAGCATCACACTTCAAAACATCTTTTGAACAATTTAATCTTCTAGGGGGCAAGTAACAGCTGTCAAGTGACCACACCACAACATAAGAAGAAGGTCTTTGTTTGCAACATACTTTTAAGACTTCTATACTTGCACTGTCAGTTTATATTTTACACAGAGAACATATGCATGAGTACATACTGCCTTTACTCACTGTTGCACTGATCACATGCATATATCTTTCCTTCCAAAGCTTCAGTTTCTGTAAACTTGGCCAGCATTTCTGTCAGCAGACATGGATACTGAAACGACATCTCCTTGCCATTGCAGTGATACCTCTCGGGAAACTCCAGGGACAGGTCCCAGAAAGGTTCTATGGTATTTGATTTATTGTCACAGGCAAGACATGTAACCTGCAAAAAAGATATTTCACCAGCTGCTTACACTCAAAAATGTACTTTGCTAAACATGTACCATAACATAGCTCTAAAGAGATTCTTTTTCCTAGAGATAACCAAGGGTAACCAAAGACAAGACAAAATCAATTAACAACAGAGATGATACACCTAATTTCTTTTCTCTCATGGAAGCAGCATGTCCAAAACTGTTAGCATAAACAAGTAAGTGTTCTTATGTTTTACTGAGAAACAAAAACAGTGTCAAAATGTTCTGTCTGGGACTGTCCAAAAGAAAGCAGCTGGTGAAGTCTCAGGAGTCTTTTCTCCAAAAGGAAAATTGACGTGAGAAATTATAATATAGATTAATTTAAAAATAAATCAAAATAAATCAAAACCACACACACGCAAAAAAAAAAGAAAAAAAAAGGAACAGCTGGGGATTTTAAAGTCATATCCTTCTTACTTTGTAAGTCTTCCAGGGAAGCCTGGATTAGGAAGCACACTTCTTCAAAGAAAAATTAACAGGTAAAAATAATTTATTTCTTCTTTCAGTAAGTGGATCCATCGTCACACTAGGGAAAGGACAAGCAGTAAGACAACATAAATAAAATGTAAAGAAGTGAAGTGAGTCAACCTGGAAAATGCAGATACTACAGCAGGAGACAATTAATTTATTATAACATTCAATACTTAGGAAAATAAGTTAAAAGCAGTAGCTCTTCTAAGCTGGAAATACAACACATTAGGTGTTGCGTGCTTCCTATTTAGGAAAATACCACAAGTTGTTTGGAACAACTAACACAAAGACATAGAAATAAAGGAATGAAAATTCATGAGGCATCCAAAAATTGTTATTTCACAGACACCCCTTTATGGTGCTGCTGTTCTACATAAATTCAGTGCAGTTCCCTTCAGTTTGGTTAGTAAGCCTATACAAGTGTGAAAATACACTCAGTTTTGCTCAGAGGCTCCTCTGTTTCCCTCTGAAGGTTTGCTGCTAGGTAATTATTCAGCCTGCTTTGGTATTTCATGATTATTTATTCAAGGACAGATCTGTCACCTCACGGTAGCTTCCTCCTAGGTGTTCTTGTAACTGCACTCATCAGCCGCAACAACTCATACTCCATCTCTGCATTAGCCACCTAGTGCACGTGTGGATTTGTGTCCCAGCACGAACATTTAGCAGTGCAGTTAGGAAAGCGGTTAACTGCTTTAAGTTCTGAGATGAAAACGCCACAGCCTTTTTTTCAGAAAACAAAACTTCAAACTTACATGGCAAAAAAGAGGAGATTCTTCTGTTTTAAGTTACACTGTCAGGAGCGTCTTTTGTAAGTGCTAACATCTGGCAACGTTTCAAAGCCACAAGTTATTAGTAACTCAGAGCTGAAATCTAGGCATGGGAGAAGAAATGGTATGCTTGCCACAGTTCAACCAAACAACTCCAGCTTAAACCCAGAATGACTAATAAATTTCTGCTGTACAAATTTTGTTGGGCCAAAAGTTTATTTAATTGATGAGTTACTTAAGAATTTGTTGCGCATGAATGCACACTTAAGATTAAGGAGCCCAGGATGAAGAGCACACATGACCTCAATACAGATAATTTTAACACATTCTTAAGTTTTAAATTTAGTGTATTATATTAATAATCTAGGTTAAGATCTTCTTTCCCAACTAGCTAATGAGTACTATCCCAGAGAAAAAGAAATTAATAATAGACCCAGCTTCCAATTTTTGCCAGTCAAAAAACCTGAAGAACACAAACAGATGCAATTAAACTGCTTCTCATCTTGTCATGCAACTGTGAGCAAAGCCGATTTGTGGGGACAAAACCCTGTACTGATATACAGCTGCACTTATTTCCTCAAATCCAAGCCAGTCCTCACTGCAGCAGAGTTAAACTCTGGGATTTATGTATTTGCCAACAGCCCAGTAACCCGACACACGCGGGCAAGCGCGCCCAGCCCCATCAGCCCCTGTGCGCTCGCTGCTCCTGGACGCGCTGGGGAAGGACAGCCAAGCACGGCTGCAACAAGGGTGGAAGTATTTTTCTTAGCCAGGCCTGCGCTTACCAACTGGATTACTCAAAATGCAGGAGGATTCCTAGCCTTCAGTGGAATCCATCTGCACTGGCCTGTCCATCGCCATTGGCTTCGTGACATTGTCATCACTCTTCTCTCTGTCCTAAACGGGACTCCTTTATCTCACACCCTATTATCATTCACACAGTGCAACCCAGATTTTCTTCTTTCATGAGAGGGGCAGAAATTGTAAAAACTGTTCAAAAGTTGGTTGAATGAGATGAGATTTTATAAAAGACAAAACAAAAAGAACCCCAAACATAAACTCAAAGGGCAAAAACTTTATGCATTTGTCCAGTGTAACTTTGTATAGTTTAAGTATGGACAACAGTAATAGGGAAGCAAGTCTACTCTAGCAATCTAGTTAGCAAGGTCTATCTTTATGATTATACTTTATAAATCCAGAGTTTGATTCCACCTTCCCATTATAATTCAGAATTGCTATTGCAGGAAGCTTTAATGCTGCCATTTACAGCAAAGCAAATGAGAAGTTCACATTAGAGCATAGTAAATTACAGATTTTAGCTAGTCTGAAATCTCTACCTTATGTTCTGCCCTGATCACCCTCTCATGCCTTGAAACATGGGTACTAAATACAATTGTTTGGTTAAAGCTTAGTATTCAACCACGGGCCAAAGGCCAGACTGAAAAGAGCTGGATCAAATTGCTTGATTCAAGCTAAGCAGGGAGACTACTCAGACAAGCATCATTGCGGCCACAATAACTTGATGGACAGCCACTGCCCTGGATGGCATTCAGTGTAAATGCAGCCAAAGAAAATAGTTAACATATTGCTGCAGAAAAAGCCAACTCCATCATCAACTGTTTTGCCTATGTTCCCTGCACTTGCATGGGAGAAAGAAAACTCTTAACCACCTCTGCCCCAACTCTTTTTTTCTTTGTTGTTTTTAAGAAGAGTAAAAGAGCCAGTCCCATTTTTGTGCTTTCGCTAGATCAGACATATATATAATGATTAGTAATTCAATTTTTGCACAGGAAAGTAATTGAAGTTGAAGAGGATCTATGGAATACAGCTATAAAGCAGAATTCATATGACAGACAGCATAAAAAAAACCCCAACTGAACTTTGTAGTGATAAGCATACAGCATCATCAAAATTATCTTTATCTATTTAGCAGAATAACATAAAGCATAACCACAGCTAACTGTGGTCTGTGATTCAATGACCTCTTACAGATTAATTAAAAATGTTACTTTCATCTAGTTGGAAAACAACTTGACAATCATTTTGTGGCTAAACATAAAAGCACAAAGACTAACACCAAAATATAGAAATCAGTATACATGACATCAGCTGGTTTAAGTGCAAATCCTCCCATTATCTACCTGAAGTTCTCATCTTTTTAACAATCTATTCAGTGGGAGACAATACCCAGTACTACAGGGATCACCCTCAGCACTCTCTCCCAAACTCTAACTCACAGCATACTACCCAAAACTGAAGGCTTTCAAACAACTGAAAAATCGTATTTCCCCTTTTCTCAGATAATCTGTCCTGAAATATACTTTAAGAATAGTTTACATACTACACTGGTTAGAACCTACTTCACTCTCGGGGACTTGGCATATTCGTTTCTCTGATCACTGCATGTTATTCTGCCGTGCTGAGCAGGAGCAGGGGGAAGCATTTTGCTCAGATTCCGTCTTAAAAATGATCAGGAAGTAATCAAACTGCTTAGGATGTTTTAAGCATGCCTAGAGGTATCAGAAGCTAGTTCTTACTAGGCATTGCTATAAAAAATACTGGAGCCAATTTTTCTGAACTCTGAAAAGTTTGCAGATGACACAAAGCAGGAGGAGTGGCTGGTAGGCTGGCTGGGGGCACTGCTACCCAGGGGGAATGGGACAGGACTGGGAAATGGGACAACAGGAACCTCATGCAGCTCTACAAAAGGAAACACCACGTCCTGCCTCTGGGCAGGAATCACCCAAGCACCAGTACAGGCTGGGTGGGAAGCGAATGACCTGGGGGACAAGCTGTCATTGAGCCAGTAATGTGCCCTTATGGCAAAGGAGGCCAACAGCCTCTGGAGCTGCATTTGGCAGAGCATCACCAGCAGGTCCAGGCAGGCAATCCTGCCCTCTCCTCAGCCCCCACACAGCTGAAATGCTGGGCCCCGTGCTCAGAAAAAAGGGAGACATGGATATGCTGAACTGAGTCCACCAAAGGGCCAGGAAGATGATGAAAGGCCTTAGACATATCTGACCTATGAGGAAAAGCTCAAGGGACTGTTCAGCCTGGAGAAGGAAGCTCAAGGTGGATTTTATCCTTGTACGAGAATTGCTGCTCGTATGATTTCTGAGTACATGTGGCACACAATGAAATCTGCTATTTCAATTTCTGGATTTTTAGAAATACACCTGTCCCCTTCCTTGCTTAATATGGACAAAGTTTGAAATAAAAATACTTTAAAAATTGTTGCATATTGTGCTATTTAGCTGGAATAATTTAAAAAAACACAAGACAAAAACGTCTTGAGAGAGACAACAGCTGACATACTTGAGCTCTTGAAGCACACTCTAAAGATCTGTGAGGTAGCGTGGGTCAGTTTACCACGGCCACATGAGTTGATAGCACAGTAGTTTCTCCTTTCCCATTGAAGGATTGAGGACAGGAGGCAGTAAGTACCTCCCACAAGAGTACAAGCACTGAGGGATTGATAACAACTAGGATTTTAATAGACATATTGGCATCTGCACACTAGCACGTGAAAAGAGAGAACAGAGGGGATGGGTTTTGCAACTACAGTGCATATCTTAACTTCTCTTAGATGTACCAGGTACTGAAGTTTCACAGTCAGTACTGCAAAGCAAAAAGCTGAAATCCTAAAACGGGTATTAGAATAAATATAAAATAAAAAAACAGAGACAATTTGATCATGCTAGTCCTGGAGTTACCTATTACCTAGTCTAGTATTCCATAAAATAGTAAAAATATTTCAAGCAGCAGATGAAGAAAACTTACTTTAAATCAGCTGAGAACATGGCGAAACAAAAACAACTACCTCATATAAAACTTGTAATTATTTTGACATCACCCAAAACTTTTTCTAGTTATCAAAAAGTAATCTGCATAAGATCCTCAAACACTCAATTCTCTGCTTTCTTAATCTTATATCCTAAATTCAGTTAGTGCTGAACCAGGCAGCACTTCAATAGCAACAGGCTGATGGCAAACTCAGGATTACGACTTCCCTTCAAGCTAAATTAGAACTAGAAGGGAGAAAATGTTTAGCTGCACATGTGAAAGTAATATGATACCAAGTAAACACACAGCTTATCAGCACTGTGTACTTTATCAAGAGTAGTTCATAGTATTCCTGAGGTTTGAAGGTCAGGGAGATTGACTTCAAGGCACTTGAGTATCTCACAGAATCAAGTATCTTGAACTTATATTTTCTGTACAAAGGGCCAGTAAGTATGATAACATTTCAGAGGCTCTAAAATGGATGGCAACTGCACACAGAAACATGTTTCTCAATTCCCCTTTTTCAATTAAATAAGATGTAACTTATTACACAAGCTAGACTAAAATCCCATCTTATTTTTAATAAGTGCAGCTGGGAATGGGTCCAACTATCTTCTAGAAAGAAACTGTAATACTGTCACAGTATTACATATTACTTTATTTTTATTACCATATTTATCACACTATTACTTTATCTTGTAGGTAGATAAAGTTAAACCTATAAGGACTAAACATACACTCCTTGCTTTTAAGAGCTAACACTGTCAAAGATGTGATGACATAGCCAGAAGTTTGAGAGTTTTTTTCAGCCCACATGGGTGTTTTCCGCCTTTTTGTTAACTTCATTAAAGCAGTTCTGACAAACGCCTAGTGAAATCATGATGTAGGAATCTTACTGAGGAAAGGAAAATGATTGCCTAATGGAGTTTTTAAAGCTCATCTTTCCATGTGCAAACATCAGGGACTAAATCATTAATATGATCTGACTATATTTTAGAAGGAAGAAATCTAAATCATCAAGGCTTATTTTTTCCTTATAATATTTATCATGTTCAAAACCACAAGTGAAGACTACACTAAAACAAAGGTGTGGCAGAAGACAGAGGGAACACTGGGAGGGGTAAAGTGTTGGACAGTCTGTGGGAACTGCCTAATAAGCCCGGGAGAAATTACTACAGATAACAGCCTCAATACTCTTTCCCTTGCTCCTCTCACTTCAGGCATTCTTGAGCTCATCAAGGCTGTATTTTGCACATAGACATGGAGCAGCTGCAGTTAGAGCTGTGTGTAGTCACAGAAGTCACAGCATACCTCAAAACTGTTTAATTCCCTTTCTGTTTTACTCAATAGTGTGGAAGTGAGGGGCTTTTTTGTTTTCTTTTGTATTGGTTTTGGTTTTGTTTATTTGTTTTAGTTTACTCAATAGTGAATTCTCACTACTCCCCACCCTGCCCATCTCAGGAAGGTGGGAGGGTTTCTAGTCACAAACCTCTCCACATAAAGCTAAAAATATGTGAAAGAAGTAGTTATTAATGAAATTATGCTGTGTCTTTAGAGCCTTGAAAATTCTTACCAAAGCAATGAATCCTATAAGGACGTTTGGAACGCAAGCAAACCTTATCAGTATTCCTAAAAAATTACTTAATTTTGCTAACAAAATTGCTATTTTGGAGAGGAACAGGATTTTCAAACAAAAAACTCTTTAATGACATAATACACTAAACACTTCCAGTTATGCAACACTGATACAAGATACGTACTACCCAAGGAAAGGAAGTGTGCCAACAGAAGTGTTCGTACACTGGGCCAGACAGAAGGTAGCTGGTGATCTGGTTTTATTGACAGATCTAACAGTTTCCAGTAGTTTCACAAAATCTAGGATGACTGAAAGCTGAGATATGCTGCAAACAACCCTGTTACCTCACTATGAAGTTTACAGGTATTGTAGCAGTAAACATCCTACCTTGGTCAAAAACCACTTGGACTTCCAGTTTTACATATTAAAACATTAAACCATCAAATAGTCAGAATACCAGGAACAGACATTTTTGCATTGAACATTTTCTTTATACACAATATTCATCAAATGCTTCTGTGCTCCCTCAGTAACATATTCATGTATGCAACAAATCCATTCCAGGAGCCAGGAATTTCTCAACTTCTGTTCCTGCTGCAATGTGGTTAGTTTTTAGATTAATTCAACAGAAACAAGCATTTGTTTGTTCAGTCAGTGCTGAACACGCACACTGCCGGGATATGCATAATAGTAAGTGAACACATCGAAATACACTTAACAGGGAGCTGAGAAGTAGGAAAAAAAAAAAGAGTAGTCATGCAGAAAGAAGAAACACCACCACTGCCTCCACCCCACAAATCTGGTTCCTGTGTTGATAGAGCCTTCTGTATCTTTGTGTTGTAATAGAAAAGAAGTATTAATATTTCTGTACATAAAATCATGACATGCAATTACTCACTGGTAATCAATCTCAAATTCAAGCTATTTAGTGAAATAATATCCTGTTTGACATCCATTACCCAATCAGCTTCCACTTACATGAGATTAACACCTTCCTTAACACCTTTTATCTGGTATCACTATAGTGATAAGCCAGATACTTAAAATTGGAAATTCTTTATTCCTCCAAATGAGTTGGTGCTTAAGAGCAAATACAAGTATTTCTCAGCAGGTGGAAAGGTGCGTTTTAAAACAACAAATTTAAGACTTTCATGATTACTAGGTGTACTGGGCTTGCATGGCCTGGTTTTTGGTAGTGCGGGGCTACAGGGCGGCTTCTACTGAAACTGTGTAATATTTCTTCTGAAACTGTGTGATATATCCTCACCATCCCTCCGCAATAGTTATAAATGTACAAACCTTTGAAGTATGCCCATCCCTGACTGACTAGTGTAAATACAGAACTACAAATCATTAAACACCTTAAAAATAATCATAAAACATACCTGACTTAATAGCTGTCCATGAAAAATGTTGTTAACCACATTCAAAACCTGCTTTATAAGTTTTCTTTGAGAAGCAGGGATGAGAGCTGGGTATCTGGTCCCTGTAGTCTCGAGTTCCTGCTGTACTTTATCCAAA
Source organism: Melanocharis versteri (assembly GCA_013397845.1). Lineage (NCBI taxonomy): Eukaryota > Metazoa > Chordata > Aves > Passeriformes > Melanocharitidae > Melanocharis > Melanocharis versteri. The sequence continues at coordinate 2,162,045 of VZTG01005436.1, read as the reverse complement.
AGTTCACAGAGAAATTCCTGAGCATCTTGCTGGGCATACCCTCTGAAGGCTGGAATAAGTCTCCACACAGAATGAAGCATGGCAAAAGGAGACACCAGTGCCCATTTGCCAGACCACATAACCTGGAACAGAGTATGCAACTCGTGACAGAGGGAAATATGCTCTGAACTGGGCTCCCTGGGCTGAATGAGTTCCATACTTTTTGATGCTCCTCCACTTAATCCAGAGGATAAACTAGGCCGCCTCATAGAATATGATCCCTTTACTTTCTCTTGGTTCTCATTCATGTGTAATGTTGAGGCAGCTATTGCCAGGTGTTTAGATGAAGATCTTGTTTTACCATTGGTTGCTGTTGCCAGCAGTTCCTGAGTTTGGTTGAGATCAAGCTTTAAAAAGCATTCTCGAAAAATAAGTAAGTGACTTAATACCTGCAGGACAGAATTCATATAGCATGTGTTTCCCAGATTTCTCAGTCCTGTTACTCCAGGAGTCACTGTGGGCCTTCGTTTAATTGGAGAGTCACTTATTTTTTTCAATCTCAATTCATCTGAGGTATATGTTTCTTTCAACTCTGCCAAAAACTCCATGTTCTGTAATGTTTTTTGAGGGCAGGGCTCTGTTTTTGAGGACATTCTAATCTGATTTTGTAAACGACTGCTCTTTCTTGGAGGCATCTTTTCCATCTCTGCTTTCAACTCACGCTTCCGTTCTTGTCTTCTCTTCCTAGCTTTGTCCTTTTTTAACTCTGCTTCTTCTTGACGTCTTTCTTCTTCCAAAATCCTTTTTCCACTAGGTGTCAACTCAAGCCACGATCGAAATACTTTGCCAAGGACCGCACGCCGTCGGTGCCAGAGAGCTGTGAACATTCTATCTTCATTCCGAAGGGTGGCTTGGGCACCACCACGTGAAAGGTAGGAATCATCACTTGTACCCATAGAACGCAAAGTCCTCCCACTTCGAGTAGTGCACTCATAGTTTTGACTCTTGATTGCACTTAATGTACTTCGCAAGAGTTTTAAATCACCGGTTGCGTTATCATTGAGAACATAATCGTCACAGAGATAACAGAAAACATACAGCTCATTTACTTCCAATGCCACCGGGTGGCTGCTCTCCTGAAAGTGCTTTAGTGCATGTTCTTCGATGTATCTTCCACACGCCACATGCGAGCAGCTGAGGCACGCCCACACAGATTCCGTAGTATTGCAGTCCATGCAATGCCATTTCTGAGGATTGAGAATGGAGTGATCTTGGGCCAGTCGCAGACGTCCTACGTGCTTACACTTATCCATTGTTAGAACTGAAATTGCAAAGATATGCTGGCAAAACACATCATCCAAACTATTTTCTGTCCATGATATTTCAATCTGCAACTAAAAAAAAAAGAAAGGTATAGTTCATAAATACCCAACTGTATCACTTTTACAGGAGTCAGTGTACCAAATTCATATTTGAGGTTAAGACCACAATCATCATCCAGCTGAGTCCCACCAAACTCACGAAAGCAATCAGTCATGTGGAGCCACGCCCACACACTCAACACCTTCAACAGCAGTTCCACGTTCACACTAAATTGTCTGCTTAGCACTGTTTGTATTCCCGGTGCTTTGCGGCTGAGGACTGAAGCACACTTGCTACACTTTAGGCCTGTTTGTTTCTTTTTAATTAAGGTGTACGGATTTGGTTAAAAGATAATGTTACAAAGTACAGATACAAACACAACCCAGAGCGAGAAAAGAGAGAAAGGTTGCTCGGAGAAGCTGCGGATGCCCCCATCCCTAGAACCGCTCAGGGCCAGATCAGATTGGACTTTAAACAACTGGGTCTAACTGGAGGTGTCCCTGTGCACAGCAGGGGATTGGACTACAGGATCATTATGGTCCCTTCCAACTCAAACCATTCTGTGATTTCAAAATTCTCCTATTAATTCTGTCCCTAAGCATACATGTGGAGAAGTGCAAAGTTCACTTAAATTTATTATGTTTACACAGTGCCAACAGTTCAGACAAATGAGGCTTTATACAACTCAAACCCTTAATTAATCCATACCTTTAATTAAATCACTGCCCCTCTGTGCTCAGTTAACCCCATTACAGCATTTCTATAATGATTAAATACCTACATTTTAACACATCATCCTAACACCTCTGAAAGAGTGACTGGGCAAAGCAGAACTTGATTTAAGACAGAAATACCAGGAGGTATCTTCATCAGTTACCACAAACTTCATAAAAACTTTTTAAACCAGGTCTTCAAAAGACCATTTAAAAATCTGGCTAGCACTGGCTTATATCCTTTATTAAGTCTGTATGGCTGTATTTATTTGTTCAAAGCTGCTGTTTTTGCTTCCTCCTATAAGGTGCATTTACCCAAAACAGACAGTCTCTGATTAGCAAAAAATTGAAGAGACAGTGATTCATTCTTGTTTTTACCATTTTCTTTGACCATCTTGTTTAGACATAACATCTAGAGATAAATGATAACTGTGCTATGATGCGTCAGGAAGTGATTACATTTGATCTGGGGCATTTGTGCCCACCACATTGCTGACCAGAAGGGCCAAGAGCACACAGCACCAGCACCATTATGCACAGTGCTTGCCAGATGAAACAATTATTTCACCTGAGGAGTTCAAGGCTTTGTCAAATATTCAGCCTATGCCAAATGAGGTGAGTTTGCCATTACAATGCATGCTCTGGACCTGGCCTAGGCTGTATAATATCAAGGTCCTGGATCCTACGCTTTACAGGTAAATAAACCATACTACAAAAGTACTGAGTGATTTACACAACCGTGGATAGAACCAAAAAAACTATACTCCACCTATTAGCCTTAAATATGCTAATATTTATCAACTTCTACAGTTCTGAAACACACAAGAATAGGTTACTCAATATAGAATGGATGTTTAATGTAAAATAAGCATTAGCTAGAGGGAATCCTAATATACAACAACATGACATCACTAAGGAAGGGAAACAGGTAAAAAGGTTGCAGCTGGCTAGAAAAGAAGCTCTAATTTTCATCTTCGATGTACTTCGATAAAAACTGTCGTTAAAAGATCCAACAAAAAATGGCTTTGTTTGGTTAATTGGACCATGGCTAGTGCCTTTTAAAATGTTACAATACAGACACCAACATAAGAGCTGTAATAACTCTCTAAACACATAATCAGCATCCAGCATTGCATGTGTTGTATAGAATTTATTCTGTAATGAAGAAAAGCTTGAACCAGCTGTAGAGAAACTAAAAAAGTGTACACAGTTTTACATGCCCATATTACTCTCTCATTCATTCTGGCTAAGAGTTGTTTCCAGTCCATACTCACTGCACCAAAGAATTTCAGGCACCATGACCTCTGGGGAGCCATTCAGCAACTCCCGGATCAAGTACCAGGCACAGCGTATTAGGGGAGGTCGAGATCTCTTGCGTGCTATGGTCAACAGATCATGAAAGTAATGGCTCGCTTAACTTTTTCATCTTGCTTGCACCCATAACATTCCCTCCTTCTAAAAAGCAATCTGTCTGTAGGCTGCCAATTAGATTCTTTTACGAATAGTTGTGCATAGTAAGTTTGCTTTTTGTATTGTCTTTATAAATAAGACCATCAGTATTATCTCTTGTCTTCTAGTCTGACAACCTCTTTTCCCCAGCAAAGTGGAACTTTTATAACATTGATGAAATTCAGGACAGTTATATATGCATGTAAAGTATGCTGCACTAATTAAATATGGTATAGAGAATTTAAGTGAGAAGACTCATCTTTGTGGTTTTGGGCTAACATAAATAGATTCTACTGCATAAGATATTAGTAACGGTCCTTTCCAGCAGACCAGAAAAGAACACTAAACCCTGTCTTCCCACAGGGCTGTCAGACACGGCAATGCTGTCAGTCAGAGGAATCTGACAGGTCAACTCTTCCTGGATTTGTTAAAGTCACTGTGTAAACCCTGTGCCTTATTTTTCCTTACTTTTAAAATTATATGGTCGGATTATTTTTTTTTTTTTCACTTTTAAAAACATTCTCAAGACTAAAGCTGCTTACATACCTCAGCGTAAGCAGATATTGGACTGAGGACAGAAGTAGTCCACTGATTTTAGCACGGCCACTGTGCAAACCAGGACTGCACACTCAAGCTCTCCATGCAAAAGCAGCACAATTCTACGAAAGCGCAAGATCAGCACCTCGAAGGGAAAAACCTAAAGCCCCAGCTCCCCCACCAGCAACCAAGCCAGCATGACATTTTCCCACCTACGTTGATGTGTGGACATAAGAGAGGGTGGAAGGGGGAGGGGGAAGGGGAGGAAACATCTTAGCATGGGAGAAGTCTTTCTTTGAAAAAAAAGTGAAGAAATAAAAATGCAGTTTGGTCAAAAAGACAGAAATATCTGAAAAGACTGTAAAAAAGCTTATAGTACAAAAGTGAAACCAAGAAAACTTCAGATGAATGTCAAGCAGCACGCTGACATCATGAATGTTTGAAGTACTGAGACAGCATCAATTCACAACATTTAAAAACTGTACCTTAGAACCAAAACTTGGCAAAAGATCTCAGGGTTAAAAACAGGAATGATGTGATAATGGTGGAAGAAACAGGAAAAATACTGCATACTCATTCCCACACCTACTAGAAAACTGCAGCTGGAATAAAATAGTACAATCTAATGCTCCAATGTTAAAATTCCCTAAAGGAAGTTATTCAGCACTTGTTTCTGCATTCTTCTCTCCTGAGGTTCAGTTCTGTGCACACACACAAAGAAACTTTGGAAAAGTTGACCAGCACTTCAGAGATCAAGCCCCCCTCTGTGTTCTTTCCACAGACCTGAGCTGCAGTAGTAAGCAAAATAACAACTACTAGCATATAGAATAGTACTATTGAAAGCATTAACTTGTCTGGAAACAGAGAGATACACAGAAGTTTTTTCTTGCACCAGAGTTTCACAAGCTAGAAACAAAGATACATAGAAAAGGATTTTTTTATTGTACCATATTTCAAGCTTACTGACATGCTTGTTCCTTTTGTTCCACTCAAGAATGGCTGGCAAAATGTACATTTTCGGGTAATTCATGAGCTGAAAAAATACTTGATGCCAAAACCAATTTAGAAGTCATGAAAATTGATGGTTTTCTTCCATTTCTGTTCCATGGAAAAAAATTCAAGATTTTAACAATTTAAGGTTCATTTTCACAGCTGATAAATCTATAAAAGGTAACTGTAAATATAAACAAAATGATGTATTTTTCCCTTAGTCACTACTTGTGTAATTAACTGCCTGGCACATAAATGAGAAGTCTCAAGCATTAGACTAGAAATGTAGTACATAGTTTTACAATTATATATACACGTGTGAGTGCTCTTGTGCCCCATTTATATTCTGGCTTTTAAACCGGATGACCGTTTACCAACCGATTTTCATCAGGTTCAGAGCACCTGTTGAATGTCTGAAAACACAGGAATCATGGGTACTTAACTCAAAGTTTTAGATAACAAGGACACTAACTAGAAGGCAGATGTACAGCTTTATTGCTTTTTCAAACGAGTTTTCTTTAAGAAAACAACTAAACGAAACACTTTTGTGCATAACTTCCAGCTGCAGTACAGTCCTGCAGACGTAACAATTCAGACTTGAAATCGAAGCAGCACTTCAAAAAGAAACTTTTTGAATTATTTCCGATTTCTAACAGAACAGCCTTTGACAAGAAACCCCCCCCCCCCCCCGCCCAGTCTCCCTTCTTTGGCGCCGTGCAGATCGCCATTTAACTTTTTTTGCTCTATTTTTTTTTTGACCAGCTAAAGAATGTACATGCAGTGCGCTGCCTAGAAGTGGCCATTTACCCCAGGACACCACAGACAGCGGTACAGCTTTACATTCGATGCCTACTACTGCAAATAACCGCGCGCTTCCCGCAGGGGAGACTTCACGACAAACAAACAACACAGACTGAAGCACTTTCACACAAGCACGAAAAACACAGCACTTACTACTGATCTGAAGTTACACTTGACAGTTCTTCCCGTTCAGAAAAACGAGCATCTCTGACTGCCCTGACAGCTCCTGTTCTGACAGCCCCTGCAAGCACGGACGCCCCGGCTAGGCTGGCCCGGGGCTCGCTGCCGCTCCCGCACGGGGGCCGGCGCTTCCCGGCGCACCGCGACCTGGCGCGACTTCGCCTCTGGCCACAACAGGCAGGAGCCGGGAGCGGCGGGCCCCGCTCACCGCCACCCTCCGCTCCTCCCCGCGCTCTCCCTCACCTCGACGTCCTCCCGGCCCCTCAGGGACGTGGGAGGGAGCGGGCCCCACGCAGGGGTTCCCCGCCACACACCGAGCGCGGCGGGAAGGCGGCACAACCTCTGCTGCCCGGCGGGAGCGGCCGGTCCCAGGGTCCCGCTCCCCCGACCCCACGCCGTGCCCGGCTCGCCCCCGCGACAACGAGCGCCTCCTCCTCAGGTGCCCCTCCGTAGGCACCGCGCCGCCGCTACCGTCCCTCCCCGGGGAAAAGGCGCCGCTGATCTCCCG
>VZTG01005436.1:2076154-2155416 GCA_013397845.1 Melanocharis versteri | reverse complement strand
GGTCCCGCGGGGCCGGACGCGGGCAGCCCGGCGGGGAGCGCCGGGCGGGCGTCGGGAGCCGGTTCCCGAGGAGCCGCCGCTGCCCCGGCCCGTGCCCGCGGGGCACCTGTTTGCCCTGAGGTGGCTCTGTGCCCAGCCGGGAAGAAGCGAGCTCTTGGGCCCCCCAGGAGTGGGTGTCCACATTTTCTTCCTACGTTTTCACCCGTGATTTGTCATCGGTGGCGTCGTCCTTGTCCGAGCGCAGCGGGAGCTCTGTGGGCTGTGTAGGCTGAGCGCTGCCGTATGCCCCAGGCCTCGCCCGGTGGCTCCCTCAGCTCGCAGGTGCCACCAGGAGCCATCTCTGGCCGGGGCGCTGCCTGGACGCGACAGTCACACACCGTGCCGGAGATCTCAGCCGGTGGAACTCCATCGTATCGTATCTCTGTGCATGTTGTTTGTGGAAACTTCTGCAAGGCAGCTCACGTGATAAAAAACCCCAATCTCTTGTCAGGTCCCTGTTACCCATCTATTGAGTACTTTTTCAGTCTCAGGTTTCATTACAGAAACTTAAATAGGCAAAAGACTTGTAAACTCACGTCCTGCAGATGTCCTGGTTTTTAAATTTGATGCATCTTTACACTGATACTTGTAGAACTAAAGTTTCTGAAGTGCAGCCAGCTGGTTTTAGCTGCTTTCCAGTTCTGCCAGCGCTGAATTAATTTACACTTGTGCATGCCTTCTACTCTGCCCTGTGTATGGGCAGGCTGTGTTTGTGACAAGAGGAATCTGGTGAAAACCCCCTCCTGACTGGGCAACATCACTTTCTGCATCCGTGCTGAAGCAGGTTGGCTTGTGGTTTATGTGAATCTGCTCAGAAAGTTAGTGCAAGGTGCTGCTGGCCGTTGCAGAACGTGGTTGCGATGTGTGTGTTGCTGCTTAGTCACAATAAACAAGTAGTGGTTTGATGCAGAGTGTGAGCATTTCAGATCCCCCCCTCTTGTTTTGGATCCGTTATGCATTAGGATGTTTTCATGACAGCATCAAAATCTGGCACATCTGTTTCTGTGTTTCTAGTTGTGTCATCATAGAAAATGTGTTTCAGTTTAAACGTTTAAATCTATAGGCCCTGGTTGCCTCAATTCTGCTCCAGTGGTGCATTCCCATTCTTTCTGTTTCTGATGAGACTGCTGAGATGGTATTAGCAGAATGTGATCAAGAGGCACAATTCCATTCATCTGCAGGGTCACTTAATTATCATGGTGCTTTCAGAAGCTCATAAAAATGTATACAGATAAAGTCACCAGGCTCCAAATGTGTTTCAAACTTCTAACTTTAAAGTGAGAAATACTATTGCTTATTCAAAATATTTATGGGAATTTTTCACACTTAGTGATTCCATGTATTTGCGTATCCCTATAAGGTGTTTTAAGATAACTTTAACAATTTTCAAATAACTATTTTGTCAAGTTCCTATCTCCATCTTTAACAGCAGCAGTTTCTCCTTGAGTCATGGTTGGCAAACTAACCCTTCCATGCTTTTTCTTGCTGGAATCCTATTACACTATTCTCACACTCAGGATCTCAATCCGGTTCTGTGCGCGTGCCTGTGCGTTGGTTCAGCGGGCGTTGGATCTGCTCTCCAGACCAGGCTGACCCGCCGTCCCTCCTGCGAGCTCTCCAGCTGCCTTTGCAGGCTGCTTTCACCAGGGCTGCTCAGCCCCGGGAGCCTCTAGAGGGGCAGTCCGAGCTCCTGGTGCCTCTGCACGCATCGGAGGTCTTGCCCACGTTGTCCGGGTGAATGAGGTGTGGGTGAGGCTCAGGGTATTACCATCCAGGGCACTGAGAAAGAATCCCAAATCCTGCTTTTCCTAAGCATCCAGAGGAGACTTTGATCTGGGCTGCTCACGGGAAGGCTGAGGCCGGCAATGCAAATGGGAAATGGTGGCTCTCAGCCATGCACATATTTAACCCCACTCCCAGCCGGTGGCTCACTCAGACACAGCCTGGGGCCTTGTCACCAGCTCCCTTTATATCCTAAATGGCCACTTTAAGCAGCTATTCCCAAAGTGATTATGATCCTCAAAAATTCGTTTTTATTTATGCCAATTTTAAATTTCGGTAGTCTATCATCTCTCTAACACCTCTTTCTCTTTCATCAAATAGCGCCTGTATTTCGAAACCCTGTTCTGGTGATAACAGAGATTTGCCATGTCTCTGCTATCTCTGCAGTATCTGATTTAACACAGAATAAAGTTAGTATTTTTTATTTTATTTTCGTGTTTGTGTGTGGTTTCCGTGTGTTAATGGACAACATTTCAGCTGATATTCACTAAGCACATTTCATACCCTTACTGGGTTAAGGCAGACTCCAATCTCTGTTCCTGCCACGTTGACTAATCCATTGCAAAATATTGATTTGGAGCTGGGATTTGGCTTCAGCATAACAAGTAAATCGCTGAATTGCTATGTGCTGCTCTTACCATATCCACCCTGTGTCATGTGTGCCTTTACTGACATCCTGTTTAAAATTTTTCACCTTCCTTTAACCTTTCTCTGAGTCATGTATTTGTTCTTCTAAATAACGTCCACCTTAAAAACATTCAAAGCTGATAAGAGAATTCCTGAACCTTAGGGACACATAGTAAGACTCAAGTAATTTCCACCATCCAGACATTACAGCGAGAACGTTGTGATTTATTGAGACAGACAGAAATTGATTTCCCAAATGTAGTTTAATTTAAAATTCATTGGGCATTTATAAAAATGGATGACAGATACAAAATATATTGTCAAGAAGCAAGCAAACTTAATAAATTCCTATATGCAATTTAACATCCTATGATGTGTGAGAACATTCTCTGGGGGAGAAAACCACCTCTAACTGAAACACCACCTCTGACTTAATGTTAAAACGTTCCAATATGGCATATAGTTTTAATGTATTTTTAAGTGGTTGCTAGAATTATATACAACTACTGCATTAATAAAACTGAAAAAAAATTGGTCAGTGCATTTGACAGAAGGAAACATCATAAGCTATTATTACAAGCAAGGCACGTAAACTTTTGCAAATGTATGAAATTTTGAATTTCTGTCAAATATAAATGTAATTATAAAATATTAATAGCTTTTGATACTCAAGAACAACAAAGAGGTAGTCTAACCAAGCCTTCTGAGTCTATCTGAAAAGAGAGTTGATGGGATACCAGTGTCTTTGTCTCCACTAGATTTGGGTCTGGTTTTATGGTTTGAATGCTCAAAATTGGTGAAAAGGGAAAGAGAGAAAGTCTTATGTAAGCTAAAGAAAGGAAAGCAAGCTTTAAACAAACACAGAGCCATCTTATGCTCTTGCTGATGTGAACACTTCTACTTTGCAGCTCCCCAGTGTGTGTCCCCAGTGCTTGCAGGGTGTGATGTCATCCTGGCAGCCACACCGCTCGGATGTGAGGTCACTGCTCTGCTTTCACTCTGCCTGCACCCGCACTGCTTGCGCCAGAACTGTCTTGCGTTCAAGCTGCTCCTATATGAAATTTCTGCTCCTGTAGAGCCAGCCGGCTTCCCTGAAGTGCAAGGCAATATTGGTGATCAGGAAATTTTTTCTTTTGCTTTTACGACACTACAGTCATGTCCTGTGTAGACATTGGCAGATGTGCCTGACTACATGGAGTTAATTGCATATCCGAGGCATAGAAAATAGAGGACATGAGGGGAGCGCTAATAAATCACAAATTTGCATATATTAGTAAGAGAAGCTTGATGCTTTCTAGTTCAGCCCTAGATGAAAAATAGAAATCTTTTTTTTCTTAAACAGTGGGAGCATTTAAAAACAGCGCAAAAGAAGGTGAATCTTGGAAAGCATATCTATAAGCTTGATACACATATGCACCATTATTTGCCTGTTTGGGGAACATTCGCAAGCTTACCTTCATGCAACATCTGCAGTGGGAGTTTGTTGTGTTGCCATGTTTATTGATACAAACAAAATACTTCAATTTATCTACAAACAGATTCAGGGCTCAAAGAGAAACTCTATGTGTAACCCAGAAAATAACAGGATTTTCTCCAGTGCCTGTGAAGCTTTTGGGCTGCAGTTCAGTTCAAGATGAAGACTCGTACATGTTGGTGTCTACATACTAACTAAGTGTTTTAATTCCCAGTAGAGTTGGGGCTGGGGGTGGAGGGGAAGGGGACAACTTGTGTAGGATATACCTGAGGTACTTCTGTGGTGTGAGACATTCCAACAGGGCTGGCCAACCTGGCAAATAACCTGCAGGGCTGTAATGCCCTTCTGGAGCAGCAGCTGGAGACAAGACGGGCTAACCTGTGACTTCTCAAATGGTACCGGGTGCTGAACTGAGGACTGCAGCTCTCCTTAGGCTGACCCTAAGCAGAGAGCTGGCGGCTGGTTCAATGAATCTCTAGAATTCAATCTCCTTTGAATCCACTCACCAAGAGCTCATTTAATTCTCTGAACATCAAGTGCCACTTGAGAGGCTGTGCGATGTCCTTCCTGGTCTCTGGGTATCCTTCTGGAAATGCATCGGTTCCCGTATGTCCTGTGCCGTATCTGCTGGCTCTGGGCAGGTGTCTCAGAACCTTAGGGGTTCTCACACTGCTTTAGATTCCAGCAAGTAGGCAACTGAATAAAGCCTTGCATCTCCATTGCCTGTAACAGGATTGCAGACACAGTTGCTTAAATATAGGCTCTAGAGACACCTCTAGGCACCAAAGGCATTCTTGGAGCTTGACTGGCATGAGGGAGGGTCTGAGAAGAACCAAATCTTCCTGGAGCTGCCTGTGGACCTGGGCACCTCTCCCCAACCCAGATGCCTCAGTGGTGACAGATGCCTTGCTTATCCTTAGGCAGTTGAATCCTGCACTTAGCCTGTGTAGGGATACTTGTGTGTGGATATCTGCCAGTCTGGTCTACTGGATCCTACCCCTACTCATTTAATGAAGCTTCAACTGGGTCCAAACACAGAAGATGTATTTTGCAAATATGCATTTTTCAAAACTGGGGTGAAAGTTTGTGATGATTCCTGAGTTTTCAAATGATCTGCTGATTTGAAAGCAAAACAAAAATTGTAAAGTATACATGACATCACGAATCCCAGAATTTTTTCCAAGACTTTCCCCGCTTTCCTTCATAAGAATAAAGAAAACAGAAAATATTAACTTTATTACTGATTCAAATGGAAATTGTCATTGTCAAGGTTAATGCCACGCTTATTCCATCCTTCTTCTTGCCATTTGATTTCCCTTTACTTCTTCACATTGGCTTTGCCAGACAAATGCAGTCAAACCTATCTCCATGGGTAAAATGGTTAAACAGTATAGAAGTATTTGGACGCAGGGCTTTGAAGGCCTATTGACAATGTTAAATACATGAAAATACCTAATGACATTTTAGGGTAGGTTTTTTTGGTTATCATTTCTCATTTTTAAATAGCTTGAAATATTTAACAAACAGTTGCTTAGGCATATGCTGTTGATGATAATTGAAAGGCCTGAGACTTTAAGGTTCCTTTTCATTATCAACCATGTGGCTTGTTCTCCTTGTGCTGCTGGTGAGCTTCTGAGTTCCAACTCTAACACAAATATTGTTACTGGAAGTAATCAGACAGGTCCTGTTTCTGCCAACCTTTTATAGAAAACAGCTAAACATGCATTGGAAGTGTCAAGAGGTAAAATTTAATGCCACAGAATTATATAAATAAAATCTTCCCACTGCTTCTTGTAAAAACAAGTGTACAGGGAAAAACGCTTTTAATTTTCAGACTCAGGAGTTATCCCTTATGACTATGAATCCAAAATATCCTGGTGAAAACACCTTTGTCAATATTTTCTTCACCTGCTCGACTGGGTTCTGCTCTAGGAGCATACCACATGATGGATATCTGATTTGGTTATACTTAGATTTGAACCGACTTTAAGTCTAGACTGCAGAAGAAGATTTCTTAGTAATGTTGGGGTTAACAAACAAAGGAATGTTGCTCCGATTAATTCTTAATTCAAGGACAATATTACACTCCTGTCAACCAGGATAAGTGCTCTCTTGTGCAGATACCTTCGTATTCTGGATTTGGTTGCCAGATGAGAGTGCTCAGAGTCTCTGGCATTTTCGCTTTCCCAACACCCTATGTTCCTCTGCCTTTGCTCCACGAGAGCCTGGAGAGTCATCGTCCCACGTCCTTCCCAGAATACAAAGCACCCTCAGTGCATGACCCCACTCCTTGGCCAAACGCTGAGTCCTTTTCTTCTACTCTAAGAGCTTGTTCTGCATGACAGTGCTTCTGTCTTTAACAAGTCTTTTGTGTAGCAGGTTCTGCCCTAAGATTTGCTATGGATCTCCCATCGAGGTCAATGGATGTGGGAAGTATGTCTGCATAGCTCAACCCTGCTTTACTGTAATTGCAAAGAAAGGCAAAGTGCTCAGATGTGATAAATGTGACATTCTTCACTTTGGATGCTGGCTATCACAGTTACTGTAGCTCGCTGGCTCCTCAGAGAGGCTGAGGGCACAGCTTGCCTTTGTCTCCCCCAGCCCTTCTCCTACTCTCATCCTCCCATTGGAGCATCCGTACAGTCACACAGAGAGTGACTCTACCACAGACGTCTTTATTCCGCCCTCCTCGTCACAAGGGAACAGGTCAAAACAGATACACTGATAGTTTTAGGCCAGAGTTTGCTTCAGCCAACCTGGAGATTCAGCTTCAGCTTCAGCTTCTTTCAGTGGCAAATGCGTATGTCCAAGGACATCGGTGGGAGCTGTGTCTGCAAATAGATCTGAACCTGCAAATATTCAAACAGGCAAAAGAAACTGGACTTAATTTGGCACCTAACAGAGTCTGTAATTCCATTAAAGAAGCAGAAGGACATGCTTGTCTATTTGTTTTGCTGCTACATACTTTTTTTGGTTAGTTTTGTAGCTGCAGAGCTGATGGTATGTTATTCCCCTTGATTTTATCTGGTGTCCGTCTCCATTGCACTGAGGTCGGACTGTACCCTTTAATACATTTTTAAAACTTTAATGAGCTTATAAAATAAGCCTCTTGTTACTGAATATCTCAGACTTTGCTCAGTATCTCAGTAGAGAATTAGCTCTTTGCAATACCTCTGCAACTGGAAAAAAAAAATACCTGTGAAAAAATTGGATTGGGGGAATTCTTGCTGCCACTGCACCACATGGTACAATGCCACTATTTCTGCCTTCAGATGTAAATGCCTGTGCAAATGCTGCTTTTCAATTAAACTGTAGTACAATTCGTTGAAGTTTAGCCAAAGAAAGCCTGTGAATGGAAACACTTAAACGATACATTAGGATTTAGTTACAGACTTTGCATTTGTTTTCTCAACCAAATGTAAAACAATTGTTTAGTGGCCCATAGGAGAGAAGATTTTACTTGGGTTTTGTTTGAGCGTCAGTGTTAACGATCAGTGCTCAAGCGTTTTAGATTTCAATCTTAAATTAGCAATTTAAAGACAACAAAGAATGATTTTCATGCTTGTCAGTTCTGATTAATGTAACATTAACCCCTAGAGAACAGTATATTGCTCCAGTACTTTATTTCAACTTGCAAGAGACCAAGAGACCAGTCCTGCGAAACAATGAAAGATTGTTTTGGGCTTTTTTTTTTTTTTTGAAACTTGAAATGTAAAGATAACACTATTGCTGTTATCACGTTTATTTATTGTGGGTCTTATGGTTGTTATCTTCTAAGGTATGTGACAACGAGAGATTTCCTAAATCACACCTCTACCAAGTAAATACGATTTCATTGCTTCCTACAGATCCCGGCGCTGATTTTGCCGCTCTCGTGCGGATCCCGAGTAGCCCCAGCTTGCTACCTGCTGATCTGAGCTTTCAAGAGCAAAAACTGCTGGCAGCATGCACAGGAAATTTTTATGTCTCTCCCCTGCTGACTAAACTACAGAGAGGAAACAAAACCAGAATGTGAAAGTGGCACATAAAATAAGGGCAGTTTTGCTGTAAAAGCAGTTGCTTTTTGATAACTACCTGTAAACCCGAAATTTGTTGTCATTTTCCTGCCTGTAGAACAGCGGTTTAAATGGTTGCTGATAATTATCCACAATTCAGAGATGGTGAGACAAGCATATGAAGAGGATGATGGCGATAAGGAGAAGCCAGGAAACAACGAATTTGCCATCGGGGTGGATTAGGGTGTAAATGGGGGCCCTCTGGTTCCCCTGGTCCCTTCCCACAGTAGGGTCAGACAAAAACCCTGCGCATATGAGACAGCAAGAGATCTGCCATTGACACAGCTACAGTGCCCCCAAATAAACCAATGGAAACCTGGTGACGTGTTTGCGGTGTGATCAGTCAATTCTCTGCCAGACATTGCTCCTCATGCATGTTTAAACGAGGGCTTTGGGGCAGAAAAAAGCAGTTGCGGTAGAAAAAAGAAAAAAAAAAGAAAAAAGAAAAAAGAAAAAAGAAAAAAGAGAAAAGAAAAAAGAAAAAAGAAAAAGGAAAAAGGAAAAGAAGATGAAAGAAAAAAGAAAAAAGAACAAAGAACAAAGAAAAAGAGAAAGAAAAAAGAAAAAAGAAAGCTCTGGAAAGTTTCAGCTTCATAGTTGCAATAATTAAACAGTTTTGTATAGAAATGTCACCAGACTTTCAAATAATTCAAATATGTCATGGCTGAGACAACTCTTACCTAGGAACCCCCCCGTGGGAGAAATAAAGACCATAAAATCTTACAGAGGCACAGAAAAAAAAATTTGTTTCTTCCACCCCGGCTCTTTATATCCAGTTGTGCGTTTCCAGGGGCTTAGACCGCATTTTATTTTGTTTCCCTTCTGTTACTGCATAAACACTGGGGGCGGAGAGCCAACAGCTGCCTCACATGAGCCCATCACGCAGCAGCAAAGAAGGCAGCACGCACTCTTTTTGCTCACAATATTTCCCTTGGCTCCAGTGGGAGTTTGAGGATCTGCAAGAACTACAAACCTGGTCCTGAAGGATGATTTATACTTCATATCTTTACTTTCCCGTGGTATTTGTGTATTTGGAAACATCCACAGGTTTGAATGGAAGATCAGTGCACGCCCACGTACGTGTACGTGTTTGTCTCCCACAAGATGACAGACTGGCTGACGGCAGCATAGTACAAATGCATGGCAAGAGAAAGTTCCTACAGTGAAGAGACTGCATGTAAATGGATGATACAGACACAGGGGATAGGAGAGGAAGTGTATGACAATAATTGATTGTATTTGTCACACTTCTTGCGCTGCTTCACCTGCATGGGGTTAAGTACCAGTAAGTTCTTCTGGGTGACAGCTGGCTTGCCAAAACTTTCTGAGAGGTGTCTCTCAGAAAGCCCTTACATAAAGAAGAAAGAAAAATGATGAACATCTGGAAACACAGTGGAAAATTATGGATGTTTTCTCAGAGGGTGGAAGTTCCCTCCTCAGATGACAGGGAGGAGCCAGGAAAGCAGAGTGAAGGCTGGACTTCCCCATGGAAGGAGCTCAGAAATCAGCCTCTTTGCTCACCCAAGCCTTGGCTGTGTACAGGAGGGGGGAAGGGTGGCCAGATCCAGGAGCAGGGGTGCTCCCTCAGCCCCTAAGGTAGCCCCTGGCTGTAATGCCTGCTCCCACTGCTCTGTACATGAAGGCACATTTCTTCCTGCCTGTAACAACGTTTTTTTAAAAATACATGCCTGATGCTATTTTAATAATGATGACAACAGAATAATTTACATTTATGTTTCACTTTTTGTAAACTTTTTGGAGGCTTCTCTTCCACTGTTTGTTGCTTACAGGAAAAAATTTTAAAAGCAAGTATTGACTTTTGAGCCTAACCTAGGATTGTGATGACTTCTAGTTATCCAACGCTGACATTTAGCACAGTTTACTGCACAGTCACCCACTGCTGTTGTGGCGAAGTTTCGTAAAAGCTGCAATTATGAAATAGATGTGACACTCTAGTTTACGTAGAGGAGGAGGTGATGTAATTTTTGTGGTTTTTCTGCCAGGATAATCATGAACCAGGACTCACTGCAGACTTAGTTGTGCTCTTTGTGGGCAGTGAGAAGTTCAAGATGTCTCTTTAAGAAACAACAGTAGAAAACCCAGTTCTGAAAATATTTCTCCTAATATGGGCAAAACTACCTCCTTAGTGTACTAGAACCTGAAGCAATGCAAGGAAATGTCTTTCCTGTTTGTTTACTTGAAACCCATAACAACCTTGTGGACTTACTTCCTCTATCCTTTCTCTGGCTGTTCGGGGATTTTTTGTGCCCCACCACACAAGTGAGCCTTTTATAAAATAAAGGTGAAAAAATAATGCAATGAGACGGGAGGACAAGATTGTGAAATCACTGCTGCTTGCAAAGGGCATTTGGCAGGCATGACTTTAGAAACCACTTTGATTTTTTAAAACAGACTAAGATTTCAAAGCCATCTTTCTGACTTCCCAGGCTTTTCACCACAATTAATCTTTTTGGTAGGCCTCTCCTTGGAGCATATACTGAACTAGGTCCTCCTATACACCTCAAGAACCCTATTTCAAACATCTTTTTGTGATGGATGCAGAGTGCTTATTCTCCATATTCACGGGCAGAATGCTTATCACTGACACAGAGCTGTTATCTTGCCATTGTGTCCAGCAGGGACTGGGGCCTCACAGTCACGGATGCTGCAACAGCAGGATGAAAAGGTGGTCCCTCCAGTGAGGCACTTACGGCAAATTGGAAGCAGGGGAAATAAACATCAGTGCAGATAGGGAAGCAGGGAGAAAGATGGAGAAAATAACACTGCCCTTGCATCTCAGCTAGGCTCGTATGTTCTTGGGAATGTCAGCAGCAACCTCTTGCAAGTAGCAGCAGAAAGGAAGTTGTTGATATTGTTCACCACAATGCCACAGGCATGTCCTGCTCTAATTATAGATGCTGTGGTGTCTTGGGCATGACACAAGGGACATCACACGGACTTGCCAGACTGCTGCTGTGCAGCAAATTTCAGTGTCTAGGCCTTAAATAGTGTGGTCACTGGTGATAAGTGCTGGGGCTTTCTAGTGGTGACCACTGTAGGTAGTTTGTGGTCAGAAGGATTGCAACCACAGTGAAGAGCTTTCAAATTGTCATTTAAAACAAAAGGTAAAACCAGCAGGAGTCTGTGGGCATTTGCAAAGACATCCACATTGTTGTAGGGAAGACAAGGCAGTGACTGAGGCTGCAGGAAGTGCCCATTCTTTACCAATGTCCTCAATTAACAGAGCATTTTTAAAACTAAAAAAAAACCCTGAGATTTATTTCCTTGCAATTTTGTTAAATACTTACCAACATTTTTCATTAAATCAAGACTTCGCTTTCATTTGGTTATAAACTAACCTCTAAGGGTCCGCAGCTACCTTTGCTACTCTCTAATGCATAAGCCCCGGGGCCAGATCTGTACAGGCTCCTCTAGGACAGCTTCAGCAGAGGTTTTACTCTCACCTCATGGGGAAAGGATGGTGTCTTTCTGGTGTGTTTTCATTTGGAGCTCTCACAACATCTCATGATTCAGATGTCTTGGATGTCAGCATGTGTGAGAAAGTTGAATAAACCCAAGCGTTGCTGGGTGAGGCTGGGCAAAAACAGGTTTGGACCTAGCTGGTCCAGATGGGAGGTTAATCTGGAGCTAAGGCAGCTCCTCATCACTGAATTGGCCTGCCCTCAATTTCAGAATTTTGCATGGGGTTTTCCTGCTTGCCCCATACCCACTTTATTATTGGGAGAGAATGGAGATAAAGGAATTATATAGTCAAAGGAATCATGTCACATATTTAATAGTTTTGATGATTTAAAGACTCTTTTTAAAACTTTCTTTACCCAGGACACCTTGTGCACAGCTTCCTCACCCTCTCTGAAGAAGCAGAAGGTGTGGGATGCTGCTTGCCCTCCACAGAGGGCTGTCAGAAGCTCCAAGCTGCTCTGTCAAGGATGAGGGAAGATTTGCATCATGCTGCCTGTCTGCAACCACACGTGGGGAAAAAACTAAAATATGGAATCTGTGCCTCAGCCTGCAAGGTCCCAAGGGCAATAGGGAGTTTTTTCAAAGGTTCACTGTGGCAGTCATGGCCTGGGTAGAGTGCCTGGCTCAAGGACTAGTGCAAAACTGTTTTGGGGTCCTGTGTGCAAATATCAGGGTTTGCTGGATGTCAGGGTGCCTGAGGACAAGAACCAGGAAACAAACTCCACTCGCAGCGGCTCTGGAGGAAACAGCTGGAAAAGGAACCACAGAGAACTATGCAGAGTGTCCTTTGGCACTGACACAGCCGTCCTTTACTGTGTCATGTTCAAACCTACTCTTGTTTGGGGGACTGGAGTCTGGGCTTCGTGGACTGAAGCTGGCAGCCTGGAAAGTAGAGCCTCGAATGTTACATTCCCTGTACAAGTGGAATGGAGCCTGGAAAAGTCCTCGGGCTCATGCAATCCATCATCCAAGATGGATAAGGCAGTAAACGTAATGATGATCATCTCCACTTTATACACAGGAAAGCAGATGGCTGAGGGAGAGAAATGACTTATTCTAAGTCACTGCAGGGAGTGCAGCCCCATTTCCCAAGCTGAATTAGCAGGTAAGCAAGTATCTCCTAGGGGAAAAGAGTTTTCACAGCAGGGGCACCTGCTCATTAGAAAGGAACCAGACCTTTATTTATTTTGCTTCCTCACTGGTTTCATGCATTGAATTTTGGTCTTCTGGCAACTCAGTGCTTTCTTGTTTATGCCCTTCTAATTTTGAGGGAAGGTGTTTTGCTGACATTCATACAATATAAGTGTTTCTCATGTCAAATCCATAGAAAAGTTTTGAAGTCGCTGTTTTGTGGTTATAAATGGGCTCCCTTCTCAGTTTGTGCAGGACTGTAATGCATTAACCAGGTGGGACTTCTGGTTTTGCAATCAAAAGCACAGGGTATTTATTTTCCAGATTGAATATCTAAATAAAAGAGGTCACATCGAGGCTTCATAACTCAGGCAAGGTAACATACACTAAGAGCTGGGAGCCAAATGGGACTGAAAAAAATGTTGATGAGTCAAGTATCTGTTCATGTACTCCACCTACCTCGCTATCTATAAATCAGCTGTAAGAGGAAATAACTTCTTCCAGAGGACTGTATGGTCAAACAGGTGATGTATGTCCCTTCCCCAGCCTGTAAGTTGTTGCAATCAGGAGAGGGCTATATCTCAGACACACTGGTGCTGGAGGGAGAAGGTAAATAGATCTTTGGATTAAATAATCTCTGACTCTGCATGGCTGGAAATGAAAGACAGTTTTTCTCCAGGTCACTCTTAGAACAAACAATGCTGCCACTATAGTTTTCCTTCTCTGCCTGGGAATTTGAGCAATTGGCAAGGGTCTCTACACCACAGGCAACATCCTCGGTGTTTTTCCTTGTCACACAGCTACAAAAGACTCAGTGCACTGTCCTGAAGAAGGCAGTAGTGGCTTAAACTGACAAAATTTTGGAGCAGAGCGGGTTTTTTTTGGCTTCCTTCCTGAGCCAGACCTTGCTACCCAAATGTCACCTGAGCTATCAGGTCCTTGCTCTCATGTGTACAGACTACTTTCTGCCAAGTTCGATGTGTTGATACCCGGGTGGATGCACTCGCCTGCCGTCCCAAGCAGCTGGCTGTGGGACACCCTCCTGCTGTCCTCTAGTGGGTGGATGTGGAAGAGCTCGGGCACGCCGCAGCGTGAGTTCTCTGTGCAGGAGCAGCCAGGACCGAAATGGTCAGAGCAGCATCGGAGAGCTGGGCTGGAGGCTGCAGATTGCCCTGCCTGCTTGCTCATTTCCACCCAAGCAGAGCTCTGCAACATCCACACATTTGTCCACAGCCAGCTGAGGTGGCCTTTAGGATCGCTTTGGTGGCCAGTAATTCTGCTATCCTGGTTTTCTGGAGCTTTCTGCAGCATGGCAGAGCTCACCTCTGGCTTCAGCAAAACCTCGTCACAGCTGACCCTGGGTTTGAGAAAATCCTCCAGTTTCTAGGGATTTGGAGACCACTGAGAGCCTTCATCCCGCATGAAAGACACGCTTCAAAGAAGCCAGGCCTTCTCTAGTGTATGTGAAGAGCAGTGTCTATTGTGTGTGTAAAGCACAAGTGTGTTCGGAAACTTCCTGAACACACGCACCAGCTGGGCATGCTTCTGCCTGGGGGGGAAGGATGGGCAAACACAAGGGTACCAGGCGCTGGCCAAGCTGCTGATCAGGGGATTGGCAGTGCTTGGGACTGGCAGGATGACTCGGTGATAGGACCTGTGTGGGACAGAAATTAATCAGGCAACCATGGCTTCTTCCCTCTCATTGTTCAGTAATTTTTAAGACTAGACTTTTCAGTAACTGAACTTCCAAAACATTCGAAAAGCCTAAGAAAACTTACAGTTCAAAATTTTGCCGTAAGAGGGCAGTCTGAGATAACCACATAAGCAAGTTATCTTGCAAGGACCTGACTTTTTCTTCCTAAAAAAAAAAAAAAGAAGACTGATAGGAATTAATGACTTGTCTCAAGCTGAAGTCTTATATTACTTCCTAAAAAAAAAAAATGCAACTGGTAACATAGAATGAGTGTAAAAGGAAGCACTTGCAGTAAACACAAATTTCTGTTTTCCTGGAAGAGACATAAAACGTTGTCTGAGTCCTGAACTCAGGAATCAGAGGGATGAGACTTCCTCTTTGCACAGCTGTATTCTCCTACTAGGAGCACAGGTTTTGAATTTTCCTTTCAGTGGAAAAATGATGTGGTCTAACGTGGGAAATAAATCATGGCAGCACATGCTCATGGTGAAAGAGCAGAGTAACTGCAAGACAGGGATAGGGCACTGTGGCATCTTTAGAGAAGTGTTTAGAAGGGGCTCTGAGGTCTTGCTGTTGAGAAGGCTAGGTCCTGCCAAACGAGGACTGGCAGCCACGACCCTCCTAGTTCCTGCTGAGTTTCTCCCAGGGCACATAATCTCTAATGTTGAATGAATCTCTAATGCCAGCATAGGACAGGACTTTGGAAGGCTGCCTGCTGCTAGTCTGATTGCTGGGGCCTGGAAGACAAAATCTCATCCTCTTTAAGCCCCAACTTATCTTTCTGTGGTTCTGGGCAAGGCACTTGTGTCCCCTAAGCACAAGCCACTGATGAATGGATGCAGGATACTTCCCACAGTGTTGTTCAATGACTGCCTCTTGCAGAGTGCCTTAAAATGCTGCCAGCGCTGCTCTTCCATGGCAGATATATAATGCACTGGCATTCCAGCCCTTGGTTGCTGTTGTTGGCCACTCCCTGGCACAAAAAGTGGAGGAAAATAGGATTAGACCTGCAGTGGCTGCTGCCTCTCAAGGTACTGCTGAGGGACTGGTGAGGCAGTGCCAGATAGGACAGCTCCAAATCTGGCTGCAAGCACCTCAGGTCCAGAGCTGGGAGAGCTGGTGGCATATCACTTCTTCTTTCTTCCTCTGCCTGGGCATCATGGTGGCTCAAAGCAAGTGCAAAACATCTTTTGTTAAAACATCCTTTTGCTGCGCTCTTTGTCCAATACATTTTACACTTTATTAGCTCAGACAAATTCATTTGCTTCATGGTGCAACTCAAGGGCAGCTGTTCAGTCAATTAAAAACTAAAAGAGGCCAAATGTTGTTTATGCCCTAGTATCACCCTGCAAAGCAAAACCAATCAAATTTGGCCCCTCCTGCAAGAACGACCACGAAGAGAGGCAAACACCAGAGAGGGCTGGTGACAATGTGATGCTGGAGCACAGAAGCAGGCTACATTCAAACCTGAGCAGCACTCAAGGATGGGAGACTGAATCCCTGGCCTCCAGACACAGGGTGTGAATTGCACTCCAGTGTCCTTGGCAGAGCCCTGCTGTCCCACTCCTGCAGTGATGAGGTGACATAACTTGTCTTCTGGTAATACACCGGTCTCATCTTGAGCTCAATCTATCCAGTATAAATCAACCTGGAACTAATTTTGTCTGAAATGAAGTACTGGTTTGTATGGGAATGGGCAAGTTTATAGCAAATTACAACTGGACTTGGCTATAGCTTTTGGATGCAAAATTAACTCTGATTTGATTTCAGTAGTTCCAGCTAAATGTTGTTTGCTGTGCATTTTTCAATGTTGTTTTTCAAGAGTGGAAACCAAAAGTATATAAAATATTTGCTAGTCCCTCTTCAGGTCTGCTTTTACTATAGCATATAATGCATGGCATAAATTGTTAAAAGTAAAACACCAGATAGTCAGAAATAACAGCCTATGGGAGGAAGGAATTGGAAACTCCCGAAGATGTTCCAATCCCAATAATCTGAAAAAAAGTCCCACACGGATTTCATGGATGAAGAAAGAAAGAAAGAAAGAAAGAAAGAAAGAAAGAAAGAAAGAAAGAAAGAAAGAAAGAAAACCTTTTTTTTAAACTCAAGTTCACAACATGTAATACTCAATAAAACTGCTCCTGGGAAAATCTAAGGTAAATCAATACACACCCCATCTCACTGTAATTACTGTGTTAAATACAATTAAGTGTTTAACTAGTAGTTAGAAATAGAGATGGTCTTGCTTTTTATGAGTAGGAGACATCTTTAATTAAAGCAATTCTTTGCCATTTCTGTCTACATTTAAACTTTAAAATTGAGGAGAGGCAAACAGCTTCCCAGTCCAAAGAGAGTTTGCAGTTTGCTATAAATGCACACATAGGCTTCATAGGAGCAAAGTGAACTCCTCAGCTGTATATGGGCAGATTCCTTAAATCAGTGCAGTCATGCTCACAGAAGTAAAAAATGGACCTGTCATCTCTGAGTAGCAGTTAGTCCACTGCTGTGCTCCCATGGGAAAGGGAAAGGCAATTTTCCCAACAGAAGGAATTGCTCCGTAATGTGAGAGGTCATTGAAATGCAAGTAACAAACCAAAACAGATGAAATATGTGCAAAGTAAATAGATCAAAGACATTGAGATAATTAATTACCGGCGGTCTAGTTCTCAGAGAAAGACCATTCATTCACAAAGAAGCCACTGTACCCTACACTTCCCAATATTGGTGTCTACAGCACGCATTTACTGATGTTTGTTAATGAGTAAAGACAGAATTATTATGCCAGATAACTGTCTGCCCTAAAAGTTTATGTTCTGTTACCATAATGCCTTAGCCTACAAATAAACTCCAGTACATTCATAGCATTTTAGTTTAAGAAAAAGTGCCAAGTCCATTTTTGTGTTTACTAATGTGGAAGTTTTGATCTCTATATTACTAGTCGTTTGTGAGTTTACAGAGCCATTTCAAAAGAAAACTCAACAGTGTTTTGAACTCAAATTCTCTTAATTCTTAGTGCTGAGGTACCCATCTTTTTAATCCCATTAGCACAGCAGGAATATTTCTGCTGCAAGGACAGCAAGTGTGGAAAGGATGAAGTCCTTTCAGCCAGTCCTAGTGCTGGCTCTTTGGCTGCCCACACACTGAGATGGCTCTCTTTCCCTGAGGAATTACTGAAATGATAAAAAAAGGACTGAATTCTCTTTTGTGCTGCACACCCTGGTCTGATGGGGACCTGAGTACCTCAAAGACACAGCAAAGCTTGTGGCTACGGGGCTATGTCTGCGAGGAGGAGTGTGATATGAACCAGGTGTGAGCAGTAAATGGTAGTTGCTCTGAGTCTGCAAACCCAAAGTTTTGCCAGGTGGGAGGGTTTGCTGGGAGCAGGCAGTTAGCTGTAAGGCGGCAGGAGTAAGGAGAGAAAGATGCTGATTGCTACCCAGGGGCAGCACCTACCTTCTGCAGAAAACACCAAGAGCTTGTTTTAGTCATTAGGTTTCTCTCTTTGAAGAGTAACACTTGAAGCATCCCAGGGAAGCTGCATGTTTCTCAGAGGTTTTCTGAGGGATGCTGAAGATGTTCATCCCACCCATTCCCAGCACGTGTTGTGCCGTGACCTTCAGCCTCTAATTTTTACTCCTTTAACAGGTGACTGAAGGCACAGGGCTGGAGGTACAGACCCTGCAATTTCTCCCACTCCTTAAAAGAAAGCAACATGCTTTCCTGAGGAGAGGACTGTCATAGCACAAAGGAGTCAGGCTGTGGTGGGAAGGTCTCTCATGTCCGTAGGTGTTAATAATTTGAGAATTGCAGCGTCCCAGCTCTAGTTCTGCATCCTCTAGAAACTTCGACTACACTTAGGTGGGACCATGGTCTTGTGGATGGAGGATGCATGGTGCCATACCCTGGGATTTCACCCACTCACACAGGGTCTGTGGGCCCGCCAAGGGACGGGCCAGGTGACTCCACCAGCCGTGGTAGGAACAGTGTTACGGGACAACAAGGGAGTGAGGGGACAACAGCCATGTTCCCCAAACACCTGGGAAGCAGGACTGGGAGAGAGGCCGGGAGGACTAACGAGGCTTGGAGGAAAAGGGTGAGTGATGGCCAGGACCTGAGAGAGCCTAAGTGAGCCTTTCCTTCTCATCTGGAGAGAAGGAAAGTTCCAATGTGGCTGTAGCTGGGAGGGTTCTGGGAAAAGTGGGGACAAGACTGGGATGATACCTTGGGGGGAATCGAGGTGCATGTGAGGGGCAAAATTGTGCTTCGCAGCATGTGGGATGCAGTGTTGGGGGGGAGTAGTCTTTCCTCACCCTCTCCTTTCTTTTTTTGTTTCCAAAAAACCTGTCAGCTGTCACCTGGATGGATGCATGCTTGCATGAATGGATGGATACATAACTGACAAGGGGTGGCTGGTTCATCCTCTTCCAGATTACCTCCCAGACAGTCATATCCCAACTGACCATGTAGACCAGATGGGCTTTCAAGTCTGAAAATTTGTCACGGATTCTCTCTCCCTTTTAACAGCATCTCAGTAACTATAAGAACAATGTGGATAAAGCACTCTCTATTTATATGAACATGGGGCATGCAGCACATCAGTTGTGTGCCTTTGGGCTTCATATCTGGCAAAGACCCCACCATTGTCAGTACACAACCACATCTCCAGCTTTAACACTCTCCCAGAATAGTGTTCTCCCACCAAGTTAATAGAATCTAAGCAAAGGGATTTAAGGAGCAGCAAGCAAGTGACAGCGGACAAGTGCGAAGGCTTCATTTACTTTCTTCAGCATAGACCTTTAATTTCAGCCACCACAAATATAATAAGGCTTTTCTTTATTTATCTATGCAGCCATGGGGCAAAAAGGGCAGAAGAGCTTAAAAGACTTATTCATGCAAGCAGGGTTGCTGTGCTAAGTCCTCTATTTACACACTGTGAATGTGTTTTATTCACATTAATGCAATGTGAAGGAAAATGGATGCAAATTCTGTGTCTCCATCTCTATGGAAGTACAGAGGCTGACAGTGCAAACAGAGGCCAGTAATATTCCTATTTTCCCTTCCACTAAAGGGAAAACTCACCTACACAAAAGGGCTGAAAGTGTTTTCTAAGCCATCCTAAACAGAACAAAATTTGCTCATGTTCTGTGGCTCAGGAACTGCCATAAAAATACTCTGTCATCTTCCTGCCAGTTCTATTTCAAGCAGAATGATTTCCCAGCTAA
Organism: Melanocharis versteri; assembly: GCA_013397845.1. Taxonomy (NCBI): domain Eukaryota; kingdom Metazoa; phylum Chordata; class Aves; order Passeriformes; family Melanocharitidae; genus Melanocharis; species Melanocharis versteri. The sequence continues at coordinate 2,135,910 of VZTG01005436.1, read as the reverse complement.
GGGAAAAATAGTTTGGGACATTATTAGCATTTTTCAAGAATTCCTGCTCCCAGTCTCTTGCTTGTGCCAGGCAAATTTGTTTTGCTGAACTTTGGCACAGTTTATGCAGGATATTTCCAGGTGTCACAGGCAGACTTTCGGGCTGTAGGTTGGTGAAACCTTGGTACGTGCACTGAGAAAAGGCAAAAACATAAACCATCTTTGCAAGGTGCATCTCTGAAGTTGTTTTCCTGTATCCACGCACCTTTCTCCTATTGATACCTGTAAGCCAGAAACAAACTGGGTTTTTAAGATAAGAAGAATTGAAAAGTCAAGGCCAAAATAGCTGCTTTGCCTCCAGAAGCCTGTGGCAGGGCTGTGGGAGAAGTGCTGCATGCCAGGGTGCCACCCATTCTTGGGGCACTCCAGCAGCTGGGAGTGCTGTGGAAACCCTGCCCTAGGGTCATGGCCAGCTCTCACCAGCCCCTCCCAGCAGCTGGGGACATTCAGCAAATGCTGATGAAGCTGTGACAACCTCTCAGCTGCTCTTGCAGGTGCATTTGGTGCCATGCAGAAGCCCAGAGCGACGTGCCCCAGCCATGCTCGGCCACTGTTGCTATGGATTCTTGAGCCAGGACTCCGTGCAGTGTCTTGGGTGCCATTGCGGGAGGACGAATCCTGCCTTTCCTGCTTCTGCATCCTGCCCAACACCAGTACCCCTTTCTCTCCAGCTCCATCACAGACAAAAATACACTATTAACAGCCTGTCAACCCTACTGGGTGATGATTCCTGAAATAACACCTTTGCCCACCCCTGCTTGCCTGGAGTGGGGTTATTTGTGAGCTGTACTCAACGTAAGGACTAACCTGCACCACCTATTTAAAGTGATACTTTTTTAGCTGTTTCTTTTCTCAGCCGCAGTGCCTGGAGAAAGGCCAAGTGTGATTCTCAGGCATCTCTGAGCTGCTGTAGGAGAATCATGGGTAGGGGAGTCAGGGTGGCAGAGGATCAGTTTTATCTGGCTCTCAGATTTACAGTCGCTCTTTCCAGGAACACATTCCTAACTACTCTGGTTCAAAAAGTGCATTTCTTTGCTCAGCCATCATTGCTTTCCAGGTCATTTTCTGATTTTTGTCCTGGCTTGAATATTTAAAAGAAGGATGCATGCCGGGAAGTCACTGCTGGAAAGCTGCAGCCTTCCTTCTTGTCTCTCAGGGACTACCAAGGCTACAGAGACCAGAACACGTTTTTCCCTACTGCACTAAACATTTTGAATGTATGCTAAAAATGTTAATACATTATTGAAGGGCCTGGAATTTTTCCTTCAGGTGTGATGCCTTTAGGCCATTTGTGCTTCACACACAATTGCAGGTAAGGGCTTGTTACACTGCCAGAAACATGCACTTAATGAAAAGTTATTCACTGTCCTATTACAGACAATAAGAGAGCTCAGCAGTCACTCAGCTTTACCATACCCTACTTTTTCCTCAAAAGCTTTGCTCTGGAGTCAGAGCTGCTGTGAGGCTGAGGCAAGAGGTCCATTTTTCCTTTGAGGAAGGCCCTAAATGGGTGCAAACACTTCAGGACCAGACTGGCTGCTGTGGGCTCCTAGTAAAGCAGCCAGGAGATGTGCAGCAAGCAGGAGGCAATGGCAGCAACAGGAAGGACCCCAAGGAGGAGACGAGGGCACTGTAGAGCACCAGGAATAAAACCTCTGGAAACAGTAAGGGATGGTGGAGGCAAGGCACCAGATTTTGCCCTCTCTCTGGCTGTGTACCAATATGAGTTTGCTGTTAGGTCCTTGCTAGAGGGCTGCCTCACACCAGGAAAAGTTAGTGGCACAAGCCCTTGTGCTTGGAGAAGCTTTTTACTGCTCTCAGCAGCATTGCAGAAGTTGGCTATAAGATGGCTGCTCAGGTAATACTCCAGTGGAGTGTTCATCTCAGGGTTCCCTGGGTGACTTTGGGTTTCCTTTCTGGCTAGCTTTGCCATCAGTTGTGATGTGACTATTTCATTCTGATTGCATATTATTAGTTAAGATAGTCCCATACGGACTTCATCTTTATCCTGAAGCCTCAAAGAGCCAGGAGGCTCAGTTCTCAGGAAGGTGCTGAGCAATACCTATGGATAAGGGCTGGAGTTCTGCACTATACTCGAATCAACACTGGGTTTCATTTGGGTTTCTCGGTTTAGATTTAACTTCAGGCAATTTGAAGATGTTAAGGTAGCAAAGGGCCCATTCCCAGGTAGCTGCACTCAACACATAGGCATAGGTTTTCTTGCTGGATGTGGGCAGGGTCTTATTGCATATTCATAGGCAGCGTCTTGAGGGACAATGCACAATCAGGGCCTCAGAGTTCATGAAAAAAATTCACTTTGCAAGGAGATGGATCCATATGGCTTTGCAGAAGGGAAGGACTTTGGCGGGGATCACTGGGCTGAGCTATATGCCTGAACCGTGCTGTATGCCTCAGACGACACTGAGCTGGCTGGGATGTTGTTCTCCTTTCCCACCGCTGTCCTCACCACCTTGCAGGACCGTGCCCATATTTTGACTCCTGAACGTGTGGCCTCAGCGTGGCCGGGCACTGATCCCAGCCTCTCCAGCAAGCAAAGCATGTTGTTCCGCCTGTCTGCTCACAGCCTTCGCCTTTCTTCTGTCCTCCTGCTATTCTATCGCTACCATAAAATGCAGTTCTGACCTTTTTGTCCTCAGCAAGCTATTCATTTAAAATACAAATGCTGTCCTCAAACAGCAGTCATTAATATGAGGCAGCAAATTCTTTTCTTTGTTCTTTATTGTTGATTTCCCCCCATTGGGAAACTGGGTAGCAGGACAACTGCATAGCTGCAGGAGCAGCTTGCTAATTGCATACTTTCAAATACTAATTTGTATGGGTTGGTTTGGTTAAAAAGGGGAAAAGAAACAAGCCAGGGGGTGATAAAAAATGTCAAGGTTATAAACTCCACAGAAGCTCTCTGGCCTGGAATTTTTATTAATTCTTTAAATGTAAATTGCAGGCCCATGGCTGCACATCCATGCCTCCCGCGGAGTGCCAGGTAGTGTGGTGCAATTTGCCCTGCAGACCTTTGGTGCAGCAATCAACCCGAGGAACTGAGCTCTGCCCTCGGCTGCCCGGGAGCAAGGCCGGCGAGGTGCCAGCCAGGAGCTGTTCCCAATGCGGACATTGCTCCCAGCTGCCGCCTGGCTGGCTGTGGGCAGGAGCCAGCCCCTGGCCCAAGTGGGATCAGGCATTGGTGAGGGCAAAAACATCTGGGCCTTTAGGGACCTGAGGTTTGGAGTGCCATCAATCAGCCTTGTGTCCATGATGGTCTAAGGGAAGAGGTGAAAGAAGGTACTCGTCAAGGAGTGACATGTTTTACTAAACCAAGAGGTATAGCTGAAAAAAAGGCAATTCTTAGAGCACCTGTGCTGAGACCACTGCTCAGAGATTCCCCTACATGCATCCCCATACCTGCCAATGAAAGTGCTTACTAAACATGAACTGCAAGATTTCAGTGTTTTGTAATGTGCCTGGATGATTTGTATTGGAAAACAAAACAAGACTTACAGATATTCAGCTCTTTCAAGCCCTTAAGTACCAGCTCCTGCTAGGTTATTTGAAGTGGTTATTATTATTTTGAGTGGTTGTCTTTTTTGCCCACTTCCGGGTTTTTTGCCATGCTTGATGCCTTCGTACAGATTCTTCCTTGCCACCAACTCTTTGCCATTTCTCTTTGTAAAAGGATATTTTTAGATGCTCTCTTCTGAGAAGCTCACAGTACCTATGCATGGTACTCATGCACAGTGGGGACATTTCTGCCTGCAGCAACCAGCTCAGTTCCATTTGGACATTATTGTCACTTCACCTCCTTTCCTGTCTCTGTTTCATAGTTACTTGTTTGGAGAAGCTCCCTGTGCTCACTCTCAGCACCAGTACTGCCCTTGCACCCAAGAACCATGGCAGCCAGCAGCCCCTGCTGCCTGCACGGATGTTCCCCCAGTACGGCTGCTGCTCATGCAAGGCTGCCCCAAAATGTGTGCTGAACTGCTGTAAATGTGGGAGAAAACCAGCCCCAAGGGCCCCCTGTGCTGTTCCTGTGTGAAGGATGTGACAGAAGCCAGTGCCAGGAAGGACCTTCCCAGGGCAGTGAGGTTTGGAGGGGCAGGCATGGCACAGGGATCTGGAATTCACTGTCACACCGAGCACAGTGGCCAGCGTATCAGCAGCTAAAGATACTGGAGGGCTCCAAGGCTGGGAATGTGAGGGAGGCAAAGTCAAGGAAAAATTTTATTAACTGTGTTATTTTGTGTCTGTTTGCTCAGAACAGTAGCTATCTCTGTTTGTTCACTCTCTTGTCACATAACGTGATACAGAGTCAAAATAGATTTTATTGTGTACCATTTGCATTAAAAAAAAAAATCCTTCCCAGTATATGCTACAATAGGTCACATTATTTCTCTCTGCTTTATAAAGTTATCATGGATGCATGGCAGCATCAAGGGAAAAAAGCATGTGGAATCACCAGCTGTCTCAAAAATAACTTACATTTAATTGGTGAGAAAAGATCAGAATCATGGGCCAGGTCCCACAGCTCAAGTGCATTTGCAGTGGAAAGCACCGTAACTGCAGCCTCGAGCAGCAACAAAACCAATATCTAATTATAACACATACAAATGTTCTGTTGGCTGGGAACTGATACCTGAAGGTTGTTTCTCAGTTTATAAAGGGCAAAACAGTTAATTCCCTTAACAGGAATCTCAATTTTTTTGAGTTTTGTGATGCTTGATATTATTGACCAATTGACTATTTCCTTAACTGTAAGAGAAAGGATGAGTCAGTAATCTTTATGGCTTATTATTATTAAAATAGTGATTAATCAGTGAGTGGCAGGGAGAAAATTGCAGTGGAAGCAGTGCTTATCAGCTTGTGAGTCATTAAGATAAGCCCACTTGGTTGCAGTCTGTAGCACCTGTGGTTCACAATAGGTGACCCTTACTGGCTCTCGGAAGTCTGCACGCTCACTGAGGGATCCCCACCTGCCCCAAGCCTACAAGAAGTGGCCTTTGGTGGGCTCCAAAGCCACACTTTATGTTTTGTGACGGCTTTCACGTATGCTGGAAAACAGAATCCCACAATGGTTTGGGGTTAGAAGGGACCTCAAAGATCATTTGGTTCCAACCCCATTGACATGAGCAGCGACATTCCCACTACCCCAGGTTGCTCAAAGTGCCATCTAACCTGGCCTTGAACACTTCCAGGGATGGGAAGGTGGGTGGATTCAAACCACAGAGTTCAAAGTGCCATGTATGGCTGGTTCTCAGCAGGCTTGTTCCACAGCAGCTAAGCTGTCACCAGCAGGCTGTGAGCCAGCACGTGTTCCCTGGGACCGGGGCTCCTGCAGCTGGACAGTGGGTTCTGCCCCCACCTCTGAGGCATCTGCTGCTTGATGGTGGCCTGCTGGTGGAGGGGATGGGCCGCGAAGCTTCTGTCAGGACCGTGGCAGGTGGCGGGTGTGGTGGTCTTACCATGCGAGCACTGCCAGCCACGAAAGCCCAGCCCCATGCTGCTCCCAAGTAATGCCAGGGAAGGAAAACAAAATCCTCCGAAGAAGGCAAAGGGGACAACACTTCTCCCTCAAACTGTGGTTTCCCCAGAGCCCTCAGACACTGCAGTTTTTTGGGAGAAAACTTCTCTGAACTGCACTTAGTGTAACCCAGCACCAGCATCCACCAACAAAGTGCAATTCTGCACCAGCTTGAGAGGGAGGATTGGGAAGATGTATCTGCATGGACTACAGATAATTAAAATTAAAATGTTTCTTCAGTTTAATGAAGAAACATTTATAACATTACAGAAATTTCACTAAAATGATGGTGACACTCATATTCCTTCGCCAGCAAAGCAATAGGCTTTCTTTGCTACAGTCCACTCAGAAAAAACCTTCCTTAACATAATATGAAAGCAAAATCCTTGCTTCCCCAGGTGAGGGAAACTTGGAGATTACCCATATAGGTCTATTTTTCAGGATGCCTTCAGGTAAGCTGTTCCTCAGAGAAAGCTGCACTGCTAACACACTGCAGGAAAAATAACAGTGCAGGAACTGTAACATGAAGCAAGAAGTTATCACAGTTGTGGATTTGAGTTTGAAGCTGGCATCCAGCTGGCAAAGACTGGATAACTATTAAATATGTCAACAGCCCCAGATGAATGCCAGGATAGCCTTGTGAACAGGAACTCCTGGTGGTGTTTTTTCTTGTACTGTTGCTATTTCAGTTCTTTTTGATTTCTCTCTATTTTGGATGTTACATAGAGGATAAAAAAAGACTCTGCTAGAGAAATCAGAGTCCTGGAAGGAAAAGAATGAAAAGAAGGAAAAAAAAATGATGCCAGCTGGTCACTCCTCCTTTGCCCCTGGCTAGTATAACTGCAGTGTATTTGATTTTTTCAAGTCACAGAGGGTTTAAATGACAGGTATGATATGGCCTCAGTGTATGTCATCATCTGCTGGGTATTCAAGGATTTCTAAGGATTTAAGCTTGCCTGTTGTTTGAATATAGGATGAGCAGTGATTTCTGTTCCCTGGCATGTGTTGTGTTTCCCTGAGGGTGGAAAGGGAGACTGGAATTTAAAGCGAATCTCATTTGTTTAGTATTTCCCTGTACAAAAGCAGGGAGTTTTCCAAAGCTGACTGGAGCGCAGTCATTTGTGGAGAACAGCCCATTGCTGCTACCTGGGTTACGTCGGCATGTAACAATACCTGTCTGCCTCGTGAATGTCAGACAAAACTGTCATAAATCTTGAAGGTCAGGCAGTAAAATTAATGGGAATTGCAGAGAGCAGGACCTTGTCAGCTTCATAATAGTACTGTGTGCGGAAAAAAAATTCTCGTGGTTTCCTTCAGGCTTTAGGCAACCCACCTACTGATGCTCAGTGGCCATTATCCAACTGTAAGTGCTTTTTGCTCGGAAGAATTCAGTCGTTATTGCTTTCAATGTGTTAAATAGTCACCAGCATGGAGCACAGGCAAGGGAGCAGAGCCTGCTGCCGTCTGCGGCAGGAGTTCCACGGATCGTCTCCTCCTCTTGCCCGTCGGTGTGGAAGCTCTTTGCAACGTTGCTCGTATTTTGTCATTTGCAACAATGCTTTGTCATTTCAGAGGGGAGCGGGGCGCAGCGGGGCCCCGGCCCCTTCCCTCTTCCGCCTCGTCCAGCTGATCGGTATCAGCCAGAGGTGGGGCGTCCTGTTTATGTCCCCGAGCAGGACCGGGAGTGCTGGCCCGTCCCACCGGCACCGCCGCTGTCCCCGGTCCCTGGAGCGCTGCCGCCGGGGCTGCTCCTCGCAGCGTCCGAGCCGCGGCACCTTGTAGTTACAGTGCCTTTCGGGGTTTCTGCCGGTCACCCGCCGCGACCAGGGAAATATTTTTATTCCCCCTCTGCTGCATAACTTGGCTTCTGTTTTCTTGTTGTTGTTTTTTTCCTCCTGCCTTTGTAGATGTTGGCTGCGGCCAGGGCCAAGTCACGGGGCAGGATGTGCTGCTTCTGGGAGGTACAGACACGAGAATAAATGACATAGTTTTCAGGAACTTCTCCGGGCACTGGAAGGTGAGAATCTGTATCGCAGAATTGTCAGCTCGACTCGTGGCACAGCCCCGCACACTTCATCCCCTCCTGACCCCTGGCCTGGGGGCTGCCCAGGGGCAGCATCCCTCTCAAAATGTCTGCGTCAGAGGTGTTTGATGGCACAGACGGGGGTTGCTTGCACTGCAGAGTGGCTCTGGGCACGTTTAGTTTGCACACACAGCTCCACATGAGCATTTTCAAACCCCTTGGGTGACTGCAGGCGGCATGTTGTTGCCATGGCCAGGTTCAGGCTCCTTTAAATCGGCCTCCCTGTTCCAGTCACACCAGCAGCTCCGGGGGCCTTTTTGAGGACCTGCTTTGCAGGCCGAGGAATGGCCTCATGCTGTAGCTCTCTAGGGAAAAAGGCTGATCAGGTCCAGGCAGCCATGCCCAGCAAGGGGCAAATGCTGAGGCTTCCTTGTCTCCTGTGTCTGGGGTCCCTTGCCACTGTATGTGCCCACAGCTGCAGAGGTGACAGTGTCCCTGCTCGGACCTCTGTTCTGTTTAACTTCCCTCCCCTACGCAGCATTAGTTTAATCCCCTGATTCTATGCCAAGAGCATCTTGCTGATGCTCCCCAAGCTACACAAGTACCTGTGCATCTTCCTGCCCCCTCACCTGCCCCTATGGGGCAGTTGGGCAGCTGTAATAACCCCTCAGGGTGCTCCTGGGTCTCTTCTGCAACCCTGGGGGGATCGGGGGATCCTGTCCTGACCATCATCTGCCACCAGCACCTCTCGTTAGGTGAGGTGAATCTCTAGTCCTTGTTTTTGTACCTGCAATAATGTTTTCTGATCTCCTACAGGTGTTACTCAGATAAAGTCCAAGTGGAGATTATGGAGCAGATTTGACCACACGGAGGCTTCACAAATGCTTGAGGTCCAGATGTGAGTTGCATCTGATGCAAATCAAGCAAAGCTCTGATGAAGAGCAGAGACACAGAGCAAACGTAATTTTTACACATATACATCTTGAGCTTATACTGTGAGAAATATCTCCTACTGATCCAGGTAGAAATCATGTGTGTGAATCTGCCACAGGAAATGCAGTGAGAAATGCTCTTTCCTCCAGGTTAACGCCGGCCTAATGGATGGTTGTTTGGTTTTGATCTTTTTTCCCTGTTTGTGTACCTCGGCATGTGTCCTGAGCCTGGAGCTGGGCTGCATTTTGCACCTGTTGGAAGGGGTGCATATCCATGTCCAAAGCAAGTCAGTTTGGGGAAATTTCGCTAATATTTGCTTTAGGAAGCAACTTTATTCTTCTCAGCAATTTTCATACAGATCTGAGGGCCTTTTGCCAGCCCTGATTTCCACTTGGCTTAAAAGCCATGTCCTGTGCTAAATAACTGTGTTTAATTTCTATGTATAAGTCTGAGACAAGAGGTCAAAGAAAGAAATGCTGTCAGTATGAGCAGCCTGCCTGGTCAGGGGGAGCTCAGAGACATGAACAGAGAAAGCACCATCTGGGAAATGAAGTGAGCGTGGAGATGCACGTACACACACCTTCATCCATGCCCACAACCCCCCTAGACCTTTCAGCAGCCCGGCAAACTTCTTTCATATATCTTCTACAGCTGAGAAGGTGTCCAGGTAGTACTTGGAGACACCTTGAACTGCATGTTGCATTGCAACAAAGCTTGGGCATGGTGACATTTTTCTGGGCTACAGGACTCAGCTGGGCTTAAGTGGACCCATGTATGCATCACATGTTCAACCAACCCTGTGTTATTTTTTCTCCAAAGGACCCCTAAGAGTGATGGAGAAGTGGGGAGATGAACTGGACACAGAGAGTGGCTCTACCAATGTGTGCTGCAGCACGTTGGCCTCTTGGCCATGGTAACATTTTCAATATGCCTACAAGTTTCCCATATATAGTGTAATTCCCAGCCTTTGGGCCTTGCCGAGGCATCATTGCCTTCCCTTGAAGCAATAGAAGGCATTCATGAAGTTTCTGTGCTGAACTGTGGGAAAAGAACAGCAAGAAGCTCTGACCCCTGAGTAAGAGCATGCTTTGGAAACACCGTCATCAAAAAATCAACACATCAGCCCAGAAGGCGCACAGACAGCTGATCCCCTCCAGCCTTATCGGAGAGAGAGCTCCTGTGGATGCTGAGGCAGCAGCCACTGGACATTTTTGAGATGTTTATTCTATCCTGTTTTGATATTGAAGTCAATATGATAACTAAAAATAAAGATTAAAAAAAAAATACACTGCAGCTATTTGTTCCTGAATTGTTATGTTTAGCCATACCAGCCCAGATTTCCATTTAAGCAGGCCTGTAGTCCCAGATGTTCAGTCATTTTCAGCAACATGGTCATATCCCAGAAGATTTAGCCTGCCGGAGCAACTATATTAAACACGCCTGTAATTTTCCACTGTAATGGGAAGATTGCATTCCTCGGGAGCGAGCAGTCGCTGACTGGACAGGCCCTGTGCACATGCAGGCAGCACAGCCCTGAGTCCTCTCCAGCCTCTCACCATGGCAGGGGGCACAGCACTTCTGTAGCCCAGCAGGGCTTGGTCTGGCACGAGGAGGCTCCCATCAGCAGCACTCCCTAGGAGAAGGAGGCCGTGCTGCTGGGGATGCACGGCCAGCTGGTGCTGCAGGGGTGGGTGTGGCTGCGCCTGCAGGTGGCTTCTCCGCCGGCCCTCCTTGCACTCAGAGCTGGAGGCAAGGTTAGTGTCTGTTGAGGCGACCCAAAGAGAAAAATGGTCTTTAACAGAATAAAAGCAGATGTTTCACCTAATGACCTCCTGCTTCCTGATGAATGGGCTGGGCAGAGGTACCCATCACAAAGGCCCTGCACAGCTGAGGAGACTCACCCTGCTTGCAGGTGCTGGTGAGCAGGGTGTGTAAGGGATCCCTCCTCTGAGGGAGGATTTGGGACGTCTCTGAGTGCAGCCTCTCCCAAGAACCCAGCTTCAAGTTAGTGAGAACTAATGGACAGATCCGTGTGGCTTATTCTGCTTTCTTCCACAGGTAGCAGTTGGTGGTAGAGGACAGGGGAGAAAGCTTCACTCACACAGCAGTGTGAGTTTGGCTTAGTGGCTGGTCCTGACAATACTTATGGCACGAGATTTGCCTCGGAGAGTGCTAGGAAGCATTGAAAACTAGTTGGAGCCAGGTGTTCCCTTCTCTGTGCCAAAGCATCTGCTGAGCGCTCACGTGCCAGAGAGTGGAGTGCTCATGTCCACCAGAAAGAGTGAAAGAGGTGTCCTGTGAGTGGCTTGCAGGAATACAGGTTTGGATCACGTGCTGCTGTGCTGGAGGGGCTGTATTGCCGTGTATAGCCAGGGTCGGTGTTGTGGTGGCAGCTGGTTCCAACACACCTGCTTTACCTCCTCCAGCCAGGCACGTGCTACCAACATGACTCAGTCCTGCAGTTGCTGACAGACAGCCGGGAGCACGGGGGCTCTGGCAGGCAGCCCCAGCCCCTATCACTGACCCCCGGCCACTGCTTACATCCGGCCCCCAGCCTGGGAAAAAGGATGGCTGGAGACTCCACCATGCGTCCCTCAGCAGCAGGGAAGTACTTGTTCTTCAGGTGCAGGTGAGGCATAAGGACAGCATGAGGATGCTCCAGGGAGAGCTGTGGCAATTCCCATCTTTGGTTCCTGAAAATCCAGCACTCACCTCTGCTCCCCTCTTGGCAGAAGCAGCGCAATCCAGAAAGGGCAGCCTGGCCTCAGCTGCCAGCTTTGCTTGCATCACTGGGGTAATTCTGGAGGAAAAGATGCTTCTGTGGGTGCTGTTGCCAACTTTGATTATGACTGGGTTAGTTTTCCTGCCGCTGATTTTTGTCACACAGAAGGACTGGTCAAGGCATTGCTTCTCCTGGAATCATCAAGCAATACATCTACTCTTCAGGTGGGCAGAGACAGCCACCCTCTTCTCATACACATAACAGAGGGGAGTAAACAGATAAACCAGGCAGGCTGCTTCCATTAACTCACTGAGCTGCAAAGGCTTTCCTGTCCAAAGAAGCTCTTCTTGCTAAGGAGGGCCTGGCTGGCCATCTTGTGATCTCATATGAATAGAGGGATACAAAAGATCTAGAGGGTAAGTCCTGTGAGGGGTGGCTGAGGGAGCTGGGATTGTTCAGTCTGGAGAAAAGGAGGCTCAGGGGAGACCTTCTCCCTCTCTACAACCACCTGAAAGGAGACAAGACAAGAGGACATAGTCTCAAGTTGTGCCAGGGGAGGTTCAGGTTGGACACCAGGAAGAATTCTGTCACAGGAAGGATGTTAAACATTGTACTGGGCTGCCCAGGGAGCTGGTGGAGCTACCATCCCTGGAGGTGTTCAAGAAACAACTGGACATGGCACTTAGTGCCAAGGTCTAGCTGATCAGGTGGTGATTGGTCAAAGCTTGGATTCAATGATATCAGAGGTCTTTTCCAACCCAACTGGTTCTGTGATTCTTTGATATCCAGCTCACACGCTCCTGGTAATAGGGTATTTCTTCCAGCCAAAATCCCCTGACAGAAATTTCATATGGGGAAATTTGCCCCACAGAAGTTAATCCCTTTCCTCCATAAAACCATCAGTGCCCAGCTCCAAGGCTAGGACAGGAGTCAGACAAGATGCCGTAAGCAGCACTGCCAACCAAGCCATCCTGGCTTCTTACAGTGCTCGAGCTGGCTGGGACTGTGAGATCACACCCTTCAGCTTTCACAAGGTCACATTAATCAACTAGCCATTGCGAATGTATTTGTAGTGGCATGAAAATAAAATGAAGCTAAAAATATGTCAAGCAGGTAAACCCATAGTTTTAAATCAAAACAGAGCTATTAGAGGTTCTTGGTCTCCAAGTGTCTCCACAGGGGAGCCTGTTCCTGTGCTCTCCTCCTCCAGAGAGATGGGTGCTGCCGCAGTCACTGATTAACCGCCCGCCCGGGGAGCTGCTGCCCACACTGCGGATTATGTCTTGACCCCCTGGCCACTAATTTCTGATGCTTGACTTCACTCTGCAGTGTTTTTATAGACCTTTTGCCACAGCACTTGTTTCCCACAGCCTTTTGTTTCCCCTTAGTAGTTTCAAATGTAGGGAACAAACCTTATTTCTGACATCCCCGACTCGCTTCTTATAAGTACCTGCTCTGCAGCTCAGCCTTCAAGCCTGTGTGGGGGCAAGGATCTGGCCAGCTTTGAAAATATTTTGGTACAATTCCCCTTCTTATGAGAAGACCTTATAAGCCTCCCAAAGCAAGAGGTGAAATGGGATTTTTGTGAGCCATCGACGCTATTTCGCTTTTTACCATGTGTTGAATTTTACCCCCCAGCCAGAGAGGAAAACATTCCCCATGGCAGCTTCTCACCCAGTGCAATCTTTGCTTATGCTCTTTAGTGCAGGCGTGAAGACCCTGCTGCTATTGGCATAAACAGTAACAGGAGAAGAAGATATTGAAATCATATTATATTTATTACATACATGAGATACAAAAACAAATTACCAAAATAGTATCTTTTTTTTTTTGTGAGTCCACAGGACCTTGAAAGAAAAATACATACGTGAAGTGGATTGGTAGACTCGTGACTTTTTCTGGTGTTGTATGTCTTCTTTCCCCTCACACTCATGAACAAAATACACTCTAGGCAATGTGGTTTAAAGATGCTTTACAGAAAAGATATATTTTAGTGCTGAAAACTGCAGTAAACTGTGCTATATTTCATACTGGTGTTAATGAGGAAGTATAATGGCTGTATATATTGCAAACAATAACACAGAAGAAAACAAATAAAATGTTCAGTTTTAAATACTAAGATAAAAATAAAATAAACTCCAGGCCCACCATGAATCGCTGGGTTGTGATACGTGAATGCAAGTCCTTTCAGTTCTCTGCATCCACTCCTTTTCCTGCAGTCGGAGTTTTTCTCCTCCAGCAATTACATTTTTATCTCAAAGTCTCTTCTCCTCACTCTGTTTGTGAAGTCTTGCTGGAGTCCTGCCCACGGGGTCCAAGTGCTGGTCTGAAGCTGGGACTTCAGTGCAAATACTTTATCTTTCAGATTGCATCCTCAGATATTCTGAGTGGCCAGTGCCAGGCTGGCCATTCCCTTTATACCGTTAATGCTGCCCACCTGCCGGGGGTCTTCAGGAGTGCTTCTGTTTCAGGGAGATTTTTTCACGTGCCACCTTCAAATTCTTCTTTCCCCAACACAATTAAACTTCCCGCACCGCGAAGTGGCAGGTAGTAAAGTGCTTTATACAACGAAATATTTACACTAGGGCTAGGTTCATTTTTTAACACTTCAAGGACAAAAGCTCAGAGACGCTGCACCCTCTGCAGCCGTGCAGTGGGTGGAGAGCTGGCCTCTGCCCTGCATCACGCCTGTGCCAAGGCAGAGGGATTCAATTCACCCCAGCAGCTCCCTCCTCAACAGCATCAGCAGAGAATCTAGCCCCTGAAATCTTCAGCAGGGCAAACAGGTTAAAAGCAATGGGCACCCAATTCTCTTTGACAGGTGCCACACCCTAACCTGTGAGGGGGTGTTTCTAAAGAGTGGTTGTCATTGCCACGCTGGTGCCAGCACCTACCCACCGCTGTGGCCACTGCCTTCCCCACAGCATCCTCTGGGAGCCTCTGGAAGTCACTCAGGATCCACGCTGGTGGCACTGGCAGTGTTTTGCTTCTCAGCAGTAGCTCTTCTAGGGTGGCAACTTAGTCTTGGGTGATTAGTGGCCTCATGGGAGTTGCTCCAACACTGCACTGGAGCAAGACAAGCATCTGCTGCCTTTCCTTTTGTTTCCCTCAACATAATGATGAGCAGGGCTCAGGTGAGGCCCTGACAAGGAAGCTATAGGCAAGTGAAAGAACATTGGCCAGAAAGGGTTAAATTAGACAGCGCCTACAACTCTGAATGCCTCACTACATGTTTTGGCACTATTTTCTTACATTCCAGTTTTCATGCTAGAGGTCTTTCTCTCTGTGGAGGCTGTTGCATTTTGTGCATAAAGAAATGCCCTAGGCAGTTGCACACCTCTAGTTGCAGTCTCTTTTCAGAATCTCCAAGACCTTTCTTCCGAGAGCCGACTTCCACTGATGGACAAAACTTTTCATGTTGACAATGAGTCTGCCTGTTCGGACGTCCTCGTGTCCTGCTACAAGATACTCCAAGCCTGCAAACCAGCAAAGCGGTCAGGGACTGCACGGCATCATGCTTAAGAGGCCTATTGAGCTGCAAAGTCAGCCTGGGTATCTAGTGCCATGTGAAAAATTACTTACACAAATAAATATTTATACATATTGACTCTCATGTATATCTGTATATCTATAGCTCTATCTGTATCTATTGAAAAATGACCCCTGTGGCTACCCGTCAGCGAGATGCAGTACACAAAACATGATTTTGTTAGCTTCTAAATATAAATGAAAGCTGAACTCTGGGGACAGCACTGCAAGTTTTTATACCTCTTCTGGAGACTGCTGTTACCTTCATTTGGCAGCCATATGCCTCACTTCTCCCTGAATAAATCAGGGCCTGGAAATCAGTTCAGCAAATTCCAGGAATGGAACAGTGCAGGATGATCCAGTGCCTGGTGTCCTGCTTGGAGCGGCCAGTGGCCCCTCGGAGGCAAAGGCATGCCAGACCCCCATGAGAGGCAACACTAAATGTGCTGGCACAAGTACCCTAGAAGAGCCTGAAGGAGCAGCTATCACACTGAAAAGAACTGCTAATTTCTGCCTCTGCCAGATGTTTTAGAGTCATGTCAGCAGGGTCTGACAAAGCCTCAGCTGGTTGTCCAGAAACACACAGAAAGGGCTGGAGTGTGTCCCTGTAGTGCCCTGCTACAGGGTTTGACTCAGGCATCCAGGTCTGTGCTTGACTTTCAGGACATGACTCAAAGAGTGTTTGGAACCAGGTAACAACTGCTAAACAGGGGGATAGAGCAAAGCCTTTGGCTTGAATTAGCTAAAAAACACTGCCACAGATCCAAACGGCCTAAATGGGCCACAAATGTGCCACAGATGGGGATAACAAGGAGGATAACACCTCCCATGGCAGGAGGAGCTCCCTGTCTGGGTCAGCATCCCACCTCAGCACATTTAGGGTACAGCCAGCATTAGACCCCTCCTGTACCCACTCATCCTTGCAGCAGTCTGGGGAGCACAATGTGCTGGTGCAAACCAGGCACGGGAGACGGGCCTCCCCCAGTGCTCTCAGTCACCCTGCTCCACCCTGGCTCCCGCAGGGACTCCACCTCCGCTGTCTTGCGTTTTTATTTTGCAGTCCAGAATAAAGGGAGGGTGCCTCCCAAGCTAAAAGTCAGGCATGCGTTTCTTTATTTCGGTACAATTTGCTTCCTACTTTATCTGAGTTTTTGGGCACACATATCCTCTCTTCTGCCAAGTAAACACAGGATATGTGCGTGGCAGCATCGCCCTTCACAAGACATTAATTTTGGCCAAGTCAATCTTGCTGTTATAAACGTCACTTTTCAAAGGTTCCTAAATTTAATTCCCTTGAGAGAGAAATGTGGTATGCACACTCAGAGAGCAAGCAAATATTGCTGTGGTTGCTGCTTGTGTAGGGCTTTCTAGATTTTCAACCTGATGCTACAGAACTGTAAAATTAAAATGAGTCAAATGACTGAGATGCCATAAGCCAGGACTTGAGGCTGTGCAATTTGCCCTGGCAGGCTGCTCTCTGCATCTCTGTGACTGTGCTTGGCAGAGCCATGGAATGGAAGGGCTCCTGTTCCCTTGCAAACAGCTGAGACCTTTAAATCTTTCAGCTCAGTGTCCCCCCAGAAGTAGAATCTGCTTCTCTGGGTGTGTGTGGAGCAGAAGGTGTGCAAGGGTGG
This sequence comes from Melanocharis versteri, assembly GCA_013397845.1. Classification (NCBI taxonomy): domain Eukaryota; kingdom Metazoa; phylum Chordata; class Aves; order Passeriformes; family Melanocharitidae; genus Melanocharis; species Melanocharis versteri. The sequence goes on along the minus strand of VZTG01005436.1, from coordinate 2,119,501 downwards.
TGAAAAGGCTCCTCTTGTAGGAATTTAAGCACGTTTTTCATCTGAAAATAGCCCACAGAGATCTGATAAATGCTTGGAGTTTTTTTTCTTGTCAGGGCCTCTAAGAGCCTACTCTCCTTTCGGTATTCCTTTACTTCCGTAAAATAGAATAAAAACACATCTGTCTTACTTTTATGTTTATCTTTGATCTCCTCTATGTTTTTGGAGATGTGATTTCCATTACAGCTGTATGTCAGAAAATTGTTTTACGTCAGCTTGACTTTTCATCCAGCTGGTTTTGGTTTATTCACCTGTAGGTCATAAGCTCTCACTGTCATAGAGGGTTGAATCTGCTAATATTGTATTGCAAGCCACTCAGAAATTAATCTGGTAGCTAAAGAAAAGAATGAAGTAAAAAAACAAATCTGGGAATCTTTTTTTGCTCTTTGACATTATTGAATCTTAAAGACTCACTCAACAGATGTTTGCAAGTTTCCTATTAGCAGCAAACTTCATGACTTCTTTTCAACATGATGGCTGAGACTAATTTATATTCCTGGGACCAGCAGCTGCATTTCAAAACAATACCAAGCATTGCATTGTAAATCATGAGAGTTGGCAAGAAGTAACAAGGGAGTAACACCTGATGTGTCAGACGCCTGGACTATCACTAAAGACAGTTGCGTCTCCATCTTTCTGCTGTTGTCTAAGAGACCTCCATCGATTCTATGATTAATGCTGTCTTTTCATCTGTTGGGGAAAATCACTGGAGCTCCTCTGAAGTTAGTGGAGTGGCAAATCTGGGTGTCAGGTGTGGGGCTGCCCTGCAGGCTGAGTTTTGGACAGCTTCCATTGCATTCCTTCAGGTTCATATTAAGGCAGCTGCATCTGGGATTTCTTGCTTGTGTTTCCATGGCATGTGGAAAAATAAAACTGCTGTATCTATTTGATTATAGATTTATGGTGTTCCAGCAATATCCAAAGTCTTACTGCACTTAAACAGTAGAGCCCTACCTAATGCTGCTGATTCATCCGATCTTTGCACCTGACAAGGCTTCCTAGCTACAGCTGTGCTATCACAGCAGCTTGCCTTCAAAACCAGACAGTCACTTGTGTGGACATGAAAGAAGATTGCAAACACCTCATCAGTGAATAACCTTTCTGTACGACCCAGTCTCACAGACAGCCCTGTGCCCCCTAGTTTCTAGTGCTGCACTTGAAAGGGACGTCTCAGCACCTAAGTCAATGCTTCCATTGCCAATTTCCCAGTGGTGTATATGCCTTATAGAAAGAAAGCCCTTTTCCTGAATTAGTTGGTAACTGCTCATTTATCTTGGAGTTGTAAAGAGAGGTGTGTCAGCTGGAGCTTAGTTTTGCTCTGTGGAAGAAACCCCTGAATCTGCATGTCCTTGTCCATACTGGAGACTGCATGCACTGTTTAGCCACCGCCGGTTATACTCCATTTCAGTGACAGAAGATGGGAAAAAACTGTGGAGCTCTCCTCTCACTGCATAAGAAAATTTTTTCCAAATCTTGTAGGTGTAAATTTGTGTTACTTTTGAAGAGAAATCTTCCCTTGAGCTTAGATTAGAACTTCAGTACAGTATCACGACTCAAATTAGATTTAAATGCGCTTTTATGGATTCAAATTAGCTTTAGCCTTGAAAGACATATCATGCAATTGTGGCGTGATGTGCACCTCCCTCCCTCTGGGAACAGACTGGTTAAACTGAAAGTCTGTTACTAAGCTACATAAAGAGAATTGTATTTTTCAAAGTCTGTAGGATGAACCAAGTTTTTCTCCATGAAATTCCAGTCTGCTGTTGGAATCCAAGTGATGCAACAGCCAATAACTTTTAATCAGCACCAGGCTGCAATCTCAGCTCATTGGTATGAGGGGATAGAGGGGTGGGAATGAAATCTGTGTATATGTGGTGGGGATGTACTGTTCAGGTAGTGAAACTTACCAGGATTAAGGATGGGACAAGTGCAGCCTCTGTTAGTCCAGGATTCAGGGTAGAGTGTCCTCTTGCCCCGGAGGATCTTCAGCTTTGTAGACTTCAAGACTTTCTTGATCTTCACACTGACTTCTGCATGGGAGCCTTTGTCATGAGCTGACAAGATCTTCGTTTTGATCACTGGGAACACAGGAATTCAAACCCAGGAATATACAAACTATTTACAGTGCTCATTTTTTTTCCTGGTCTGGTGCTGGTGTCTGGGTGAAGCAGTGAGGACAATTGCTTCATTACAGTGGAGTTAGCCCAGGGCTCCTTGATGGGGAGCCCAGGATCAGAGCAGCTGCCAGGGAGCACATCCATCCTCATACCCATGGGCAGAAATGCTGCCAGTTGTTTTGGCCATGGCCCCTGGAACTGCCATGAGGGCATGAGGTCCCATTTTCCCCCAGAGCTCAGCAAACTCTTTCGGTTCCTTAGTACTTTTGGAAACCAACTGGGTTTAGGGATGGACCTGGAGGCTTTGCTGGCCTCAGCCCAGGCAGCCCAGGCAGCAGGCAGGGGTGTGAGGACCTGCCCTCATCCTACCCTGGTGCCAGTCCTGCTGCTTGGCAGAACTGCCAAATCCAAATTCAGTGGAGGTGAGGACTGGGGCAAATCATGGAGTATTTTGAGCTCACTCATACTCACAGGCACATTCCCACCACCTGGCATTCCACTGCTGAGCCCCTGCCTGGTGGAGGCTCAGGGCTGAGTTCCTCCACCCAACCCATACTGGCAGGTATCCCCATGTGGTGGTGCTTTATTCAGCACTCACGCTGGGAAGCTCAGGGCAGCCTGTCACAGTGTGGCCCCCTGGAGCTCCTGATGAGCCTCGTAATTCATCCATCTCTCTAGTTTAGCTGACACCTTCACATGCTGACTGATGAAAGGGTGGGAAGCCTGAGTGCACTTTAGATAAGATTTATGAACTTGGAGGTTTTGTGACTTTTTTTCTTTTTCTTCAATTTCTTATCTTTTGCAAGATTAAAAACAGTTACTATCGTGGCTGGGAAGCAAAGCAGAGCAGAATCAAATTTTTTCCTAATATCACTAAGCCAGGGCTACATTTCAACAACTGGCAGTCCCTTGAACTCCCCTGTGTGGGTTGCTCCGCAGCCTGCAGAGGTATGGGCTATCTCTCTGTGCATTTTCAACTTCAGTGTGAGATGAAACAGGTGCAAGAGACCCCTGCAAGAGATTCCTCGTGAAGGAAGGGAGTGCTGCACACAGCATTCCTTGCTCTGCCACAGTATGAAGGAGGCAGTTCACTGGCACACGTCGGGGAGGTCATGGGAAACAAAGTGCCTCTTCTCATTCATTTAGATCCAAGACACACATAGACAATGTACATCACCCCATTGCAACGGCTGAACTTTGTTGACAGGGAGAAGTTCCCAGTAGCTGCTGGAATTGTTTTATCCATGAAGTGGAGACAACAGTCCCTCCTTACGTTCAGTATCATTCAGATACAGTAATTTCTAGACTCTGATTGGGGCACCTCATCTACGAACAGCGTTCCAGTGATCCATTTTTGGTAACAGTGGTTTATAGTCTGTTGGACCTAGACAACCTCCCAGAGACACTTCCAGCTCTTGTCCTGCCATGATTTTTGTACAAGGGTGTTTTGATAGCAAGAGAGATGGGTAACAGAGCAAGATGTTTCACCTACCTTGGCTTGGAACCATGATACCTATATATTTCAGCTGAAGATCTGCCTTTAGACTAAGTATTCCATGGGTTTGCCAGGATGGAGTGGTGCACACACAGCACCTCTCATGCTTTATGCACACTTTTGCACCGCCTCACAGCACCTCCCTTTACAGCCCCCTCACCCACAACTCACCATAGGTGTACTTCATCCCGCAGAAGACCTTGGGATTCCCTAAAACTTGCTCTTTACATTCACATTTACCTGGGGAAAAAGAAGGAAGCAAATGGCTTTGAATTGTGCTTAAAAGACAGGAGCATTTGCAGGCAGAGCCCAGGAACTGCCAAAGGTTTTTCAAGTGGTCCACAAGCCTTACGCAAAAAAAAGAAATTTGCAACTGTTTTCCAATTGAGAATGAATACAGAATCTTAGTCCAAGGGCAATTACTCCTTGTTTATAATTAGAAGAGAAGGAAAACAAAGGCCTTATTATTTTGCCTTGGGATGCAAATAACATGCGTATCTTTCCCTGTGGTATTTTCCACACCGTAATGTACCAGACAAAATTTTAAAAGGAAATGTTGCAGAGGTTAAGGCAGATTAATGACTTCCGTGATCTTAGAACAAAGAATAACATGATATACTTATTTACGTTTAAAATGAAGTCGCCTAGACAAATGATGGAGCTTTCCCCTCAATTAACTCAATTATTGTATCTTCGAGATGTTATCAAGCTGCTCTCTGAAAATGGAGGAAATGACGCTTGCCTGCTTGCATGCAGCGGCTGCAAGGGAGGACAGCTTGATGCTGCCCCGTGGGGCCAGCCTGCCTTGCACCAACCTTCATGGAGCACCCACCTCCCCCAGGCTGGGAACACAGGAGGGAAATAACTTCCCCAGCTGCATGCTAGACCATCTCAAATTGCACTATAAGCTGCAAGTGATGCCAAAATTGTTGCGGGTATTGGGGAAAAAAATTCTGAGTTAGAAATCCCCTAACTGCCCGTCAGTGAAGTGGCAAACCCCACCCTTTAAATAAAGCTGCAGGTTTGTCGAGTTTTAGGGAATACAAGGATACCTTTAAAACATGATGGTCAAGTAAAACATGAGGGTATTCAGCCTTGAAATTCAGAGCTGGGACTGCAAATTCTTGCCTTACAACAGCTAAATGCTGGGTGCAGGCATTCAGCACGGAGCATCTGCCTAATGGGTTTGCACATCCTTGCACTGATGGGATGAGCCGTAAGGCTCCTCTGGCTCTTGGAGGGGAAGGAGGTGGTTACAAGGACATTCCTCCACATGTTAGTGGGGGAATGTCCATTCCCCCCCGCAACTGCCAGGGTGCTAACTACAAGTCAGAGCAGAAGACTAGGTCTGCGCTGGCGGCTGGCGGGAGGGATTGGGCAGGTGGAACACGTGCAAAGCCGCAGTCCTACCAGAGTGCCGCAGTGCTGAGAAGCCCTGCTCATCCTCCCAGCCCCAGGTGGGCTCGCTCTCGTTGAGCACTGCCTGGAAAGGAGGTGCTTCATTGTGCCAGGTCACATCCGAGCTGTTGAGGCGAAAGGGAGATGGTCAACCTTCTTCTGGGAGCCAGCAGAAAGCAGGGCCACTACCAACCCATCCTCCAGGCACAATGTGACTGCATGTCTTGGTGATGGTAAATGCAAGAGGCAGTTTTGGAAGGTGAACAGGTTGAGTGTTGTCAGAGAGGATCATGAATCCATTTTGGGTTTAAAATATGTTATAGGGATTAGTATACCACAAATATCTTCAGTCTATGTCAGATTTGGAGAGTGGGGTGTTATTAAAATGTGCTCTTTTCTAAAAGTCAGAGCTTGACTCCAAGCCCAACACTGTCAACATAAGCTCAGCTACAACAGCAAAATGAAGCCTTTGGTCTCCCCTCACTCAGATGTCCCTGAGGCCCACATTTTGCTTGTGGAGAGGAAACAACTGTGAAGGTTATGGAAAACACCCGATACATTAACACCAGTACTGAGAGCAAAAATTCCAACATCGCTGGTGCCCTGCCACGGTGTGCCAGGTACCCAAGAGAACCACAGCCTCAGCTCCCACTCTATCCCCACTTCTTGGCCGTACCAAGCCCCAGGTATTTTACATAATGGATACTTTTCAGCCTGCTTGCCACGTGTAAGTAGAGCCTCCCCTGAAACGGAGATGACAGAGGTATGGGGGCTGGGAGGGGGTGCCAAGACCCCCCGACTCACCTGCTGCTGAGGCAGTCACCGGTGTGGGGGTCGCAGCTGCGGGCGCAGTCGCAGGGGCGGCAGCCGTAGGCGCCGAAGCCCCAGTAGCCGGGGAGGCAGTGGTCACAGCGGGGCCCTGCCACGCCGGGCTTGCAGGGGCAGTCGCCGGTGCTGGGGTCACAGAAGGTGCGGGGGCCCAGGGGGAGCACGGCCGATCCCACGGGGTGGCAGGAGCAAGCTGCAGGGGAGGGACACCGTGAGGGACTGAGCATCTGGGAGTGCACAAGCTCTGCACCACAAAGGCGCAGGAGATGCCTGCGAAACCACCTCTCTGCCTAGGGACACCTCTGGGGCTTATGGGCTTTTTTATCCTGTCGTAATGACGGACACGGTCCGGGGAGGAAGGAGAGAATCGAACTTAGGAGTGACTAGATAGAAATGCTTTTATTTATTTATATACAGAAGGGTTTTATACTTTAAGTTATAGAAAAGCTATTGGATTTTAGTTGACCACCCTTCAGGGTTATTGGCTAGATCCTAAAAACACACATTTCTTAAACAGACCTTCAGTCTTACAATAACAAAGTACAAAAACATTTCACAGGTGCAAGATAGAAGGATTATTTATAAAAGCTCGCTAGCTGTTTTGCAGCTAGCTCCGTGAGAAAGTGAGAATGCTCACGGACACAGGCAGATACTGAAAAATCTCTCTGCCACCAAGCTTTCAGCGTCCACATTATCCCGCTCCCGTACAAATCTGAGCAGGGTCTCCCTCTGGAATCTGTAGAATTTTAACTTTTGTGAGCTGGTTTTTAATTAGTCAACCTACCTTGGTGTCGTGTTATGTTTTGCCAAACAGGCCTTTATTATTTTCCTTGCAGCATCTGGATTCTAATCCGGCCAAGTACTCAGAGATGTGCCTGCTTCACTGTGATGTTTAAGCAGCTGTGGGTGCTTCATTGCAAAAATGAATCAGAGCATAATTGCTTTTTAAAGTAATAACAACTGTCTTGCATCCAGGAGGTTAAAAACCCCCTCAGAACAGTCATTTTAATTAAAGTGGAGGCTGAGCAAAAAGTACCCCTCTGTCTCTGTCTGATTTTTAAAGCCACCATTTAAAAACATTAGGAAAAAAGAATGAGGAAACTGACGGCTCAGAGATAGGCTTTTGCATATTCTCCAGGACATGGGTTTGCTGGGCGCACGTCAGAAATGCCAGCTGGTCTCTTTCCTCCCTCACAGCCCCTTGCATCAGAACAACGCACTAGAAGTGTACTGGGACACACTGGGTTCTCAGAAAGGATGCCCTAAAATAGGCAGCGTGAAGTTTTCCTTACCTGCTCCTTAGGGTTGTTTTTTTTTTTACATAAACGTAATTTATGTCTGTTGCAAGGCTACTTTCCTCCAAAGATGTTAATATTTTAAAAGAACAGAAATACAGTTATCAAAAGCATGAGCCAAACCTCTGACCATGTGGCCAGGTCAGCAGCCCATGCGGTGACCCGCAGGACCAGTAACTGGGTGACTTGTGTTCTTCTCGCCTCAGGGTTTGGTTCTCTGACCAGGACATGGTACAGTCAGCCTGACACATTACAGCAAAAAAATTCCCTGCTGAAAGACCTTTGCCCAAAGCCTCATTTGCATAAAAATTTGGTTTCCTGAAAAAATTTTACCTGTTGGGAATATTTTCACTAAATTCTAATACCAATCTTTCTATTTTGCAACTGTGAAGGCAATAGAGCAGGAAAGCCACTACAGGCAACACATCTCTTTCTCTTAAAATACTTATTGCTGCACACATATGTTTGATTTTGCTCTGACAACATTTTTGTGGTTTCAGGAATCTGACATACCTGGAGTATAGTTTCAAAATATTAAAGGATAGATTAATATTGGCAGTTAACTTAGAGGCGACTATGATTCCAAAATCTTTGCCAAAGTAATCCCCAAATTTTCCCCACCCTTTCCATTCGCAAACAAATATAATTATATAAAATTAAAAGATTATAAAGCCTCTCCACAAACTGCGTAAGTAGCTGCAGGCAGTGAACTCTGGTACCTTTAATAGCCTAGTTTTCAACAGCACGCACTGAGACTTGCATACCTTTCTCCTGAAGTCTGTGAAGTGTTTTACACCTGATACATACAGCCAAATGCTCTCTTTTCCTACTAGATGAGGAGGGTATTTCTGGCATTCCTCAGCCCTTCAGGGGAAATATCAAGCACTTAAGGCTCTTCTATTCTCCTCCAGTTAATGAGATAAACCCACTGCTCAGCAAGAGATTTGGTCCTGTTTTGGTCAGGTTTCAGCTGAATTTTACACACAACCCCACTGGGGTTGGAGCTTTTATGTTTTAGACAATTCTTTTACACACTTCTTTTTTTCTAATATAAAATTTAACATCAGTGGCAACACTACAGTGAAGCAAGAATATTAAATTTACAAAAGCTGTTATGAAAAAGAGCAGCAAACTCACAGGCAATTAAAAAGACAACTGAAAACGAGAATGTAGTTGGCTATACTTTTTAATAAGAGCCACAAAGAGATGTGTTGTAAAGGCTGGTAATTTCTAACAAGCCTGCATATCCACTTCCATGGATCCCATCCTTCCTGGCTGCTCCTCAATGAGCCACTGAGGTGTCAATCTGCTTTCCAACAGTGGCTGGCAAATCGAAGGTTTTGCTCTTGGATCTTGGGTGAAAGCCCAAGATGACACTAAGTGGCATTAATCTGAATGGATTCAGTGCCAAATTTTGAACACAGTAAATGTTTGTGATGGGCTGCAGTGGGAACTTGCTGAGCAATGCAGACATAAAGTGAAGTCCATCACTATGCACCAAGCACAGAAATGAGGCTCTAGAGCTCAGATGTGAGCGTGTTGTACCACATTTGAAAGAAATGCATGGAAACAGGATGGGGCGCTTCCGTACTATGGCAAGGGCAGGAAGAAAAAGATTGCAGGACTGATTATACAATGTTTGAAAGCCAGAGCTACTGGTCCCTCATGGGCAACTGTGCTGTGTTAGTTTCAGACCCCATTTCCCTCCTTCCACACAGTCTGCACCTCACTGTAGCACAGGTAGTAGGAGACCCACATCCAGGAAGGTGAGAGGAGCAGCTGAGCAGCAGATAGAGCAGCTACAGACAGTGTTGGGTGGCATTCCATTGTGGGTGCAGAGTGTAAGACTCTGAGTGTGAGGCTTCTCCACATCGCCTGTCTCATGCGCTGTGGCCACCTCACCAGAGAGGCTGGGGGTTTCCACAGCCAAGGGAGCTCTTGCGAGAGAAGGAATGGCTGGGCCCCAGCACTGGATCAAGAGAAACCTTCCACAAGCTTGACCTTTTTGCTTTCTTTTTGATTTGCAAGCAGCATTGCTAAAAATGCCATTTTACCAGCCTGTACTACATAGCAGTATTCTGCACGTGACTTCCATGCACATATGAATTAACAGCTGCCTGTCCTGGCATTGCATGTGCTGACTGGGATGGAAAATCCGTGAGTGGGATGCCAGCAGAACTGGATTTCCCTGCCCTGGACTGGTGATAGTGTTGTGGTTTCCTCAGCTGCCAGCTAACCTTTGGAAATGACAAATATTTACCCTCAAAACCCTACAGTTGAAAAGCAAAATAAACTTGGCAATTACAAAACTCAATTTTATTGTCTGCAACTGTACTGTAGCTGAGGCTTAAAAACTCATGAGGATGGAAAGAAAAGGACTCATAGGTATGATGGGGGGAAAGAGTCATCAGATTGGTGTTTTAAACATCAGAATGTTTCATTTTATCAGGTACACACCTACTCCTGAGCAAATATTATATACACTCTTTGCCTACAAGAATCTTTAAAGTATCCTTAAAGATTATGGCTTAACAACTCCTTTATTTACTTTGACCTAGGTATTTTAAAATTTTCAGTGGTTGAACAATAATGGTGTCTTGAGCCAGAAGCAAGCAGGCAACGCCATGGCCTTCCCAAGAAAGAATAACAGGGCTCCGCGCACGTCCCTTGCTGTTGCAGACCATGGCATGGTCCTTGGAAATGTTCCAGGCATAAGCTGTAATTGATCTTACACAATTTAATTGAACAGTCATTAGTCATTTTCTATGGCCCTGCAGCTGCCATCTCCCTCGCGAGATGCTGGGTGCAGGGGGCATTCCCGGCAGCAGGAGACCAGAAGTGAAGAGGTGAAGGGGTCTTAGGGAGGAGTGCATTTGTGAGGGTTTGAAAAGCCCAGGGAGAAATCTGGGAGTTTGTAGTAACAGGGTCTCAGAAAAGAAAGCATTCAGATAATCTCTATATTTGTGGAATTCAGTTTGTTCTAGGAAAAGTTGTCTTCCTCAGATACTTGAGGGAGTATTATGCTCTGCAATTCATAAATGCAGAAAAAAAAGAAGAGTGATGAAGTAGATGTACTTAATGCAGAAGGTAAATAAATGTAAATGTTTGCACTATACTCAAGAGTATCTTAAAGTTCTTGTTAAATATATGTTATCGTTGGCTTTTAAATACCAGAGTTCATGAATATCTAGTGGTCCATAAAGCTGGATTGTTGCATTAAAGAGTAATGGAGGCATGCTTTTTTTAAAAAAATGTGGAAAGTGGAATGCCATGGGCCGGTGATTCAGAGATGAATGCAGAAAGCCAAGAGAAGCAAGCACTGGCATATGTCAACAAAAATACCCACTAATCATCTAATATCCACAGCTTCCTCTGGCTCTTAAAGGCAGGGAGAAACTTTTTAATCAAGAACCCTGGAATTTGGCTAACATATAGCTAACGACATGATGTACTGCCTGACTTCATTAGCGATGGTTTAACTTGCACACAGGCACATGCACAGGGTTGGCAGCCTTCCCTCCAAGCCGGGGCTGCTTTGCAGCAATATCTCCTGAGACCTCTTGTTTCCATCTGGCTTTGCAGGGAAGGAGGCTCTGTGCTGGCCAGCCCAGGAGGTGCCATTTGACTTCCTCTTGGACCCTGCAAACGGCCACAGATTATGGACTGGGCATTCTGGCACAAGGACAGGCCTACAGCGAGCCCCTTGTGAAACTCCATCCCCCCAATGGACTGAATGAGGTGACAAAAGAGATAGAGGCCACTTTTTCTGCTTCTGAGGTGAAGGGTGGTGTTTTTAGGTGTCCAGAAAACTGCACTCAACTCAGTGCCAAAACTTCACTTGTCTTCAACGGCCTTGAAAAAGTGCATATTCTTCCCTTTTGGGAGCTGGCATGTAAAGAATATCAGGAATTACAACCCTAGCAAAGGTACCAGAACCACAGTACAATGATGTTTCAGAGCTTGAGGGTCCCATGCAGAATTTATTTCAGTCTTCCATCCTGCATTATCTACCAGCAGTCAACTAATCCTCTTCGTTCTTTTTTCAATCAGCAAGGATGAATCCTTGAGTTCAAAAAAATATATAGCCTCTGCTTCGGGTCTAAATGCAAGACTTAAACCTGTTTTTTTACTAATGAGACTCCAAAGCAAAAGTTCATTGCGTAAGTTGTGGCAATAAATTAGGAGGGAAAGTATCTGATGTTTCAGAGGAGACTTGGAACTTTGATGTATACAAGTAGGTAATGAACCTTTTAAAAGTCATTAAATCCACTGTTTAAAAAAAACTATTGTCTACATACTACAGCAGTGAAGTAATTATTTACACAAGCAATGGAGAACTGTGGTCAATTCTGTTTCCATAAAGAGAACTAGGGTTGTAAAACAGGCATTTCAGCTGTTGCTGCCCCTCCTTGCAATGAGTGAAAGGTGGAGAGGAGGAGGCCCTCTGCAACAGACTGGTGGGGCTGCTAGGAATCCCATGGTGATGATACACGGCAAGGGAGCAGGACAAAAGCACTTGTTTCCCACCAGACCTCAATGAGCAAAGTGAAACCTCACACACCCTCCCAGCCTGGGGTGCAGCTCCCCACCGCAGGAGGGTTTCCTCTTCCTTTACATGCAGGTACTTCTCCTTGAGAGGAGAGAGATGTGCTCAGTGTCTCCTCAAAAGACACAGGCAGGGTGTCAGTTGGATTTCTTTCTGTCACTTATGAAGGTCCCCCTCATAGTAAGTGAGTCAGCGAGGAGAAATGTGGTGGAGCTGGTGGGCGGCTGCAGGCTCAGAGAGGAGGGCATGCCTGCACCCCATATTTAGCTGACCAGTATAATGTTTTCAGCATGATTTGGGGTTCCGGAGTCCCCCATGGTGAGTCACCATCCTCACAGTGGTCCCTGGGGAGTGTGGCTTTTGGACTGCTTCTTTGCTTGGGAAAGATTTAATTTCACATGTGCCTGAATCACTGCCTTTAGTCATGCCTCCGCAGCGTCCCACCTTCTGGAATATCACTTAACTCAGGTTCGTGTCTGTCCTTCCATATGCACCTGCTGCTGCTGTGAACACAAACTGGTGGGTGATGTTATTTATCGGCTGCACCCCTGATGGCTGAGGAACCTGATTCTGAGGTTGCAACAATCACCAAACAAGGAGAACATGAAAACAAGATGCAGCTTTTCCTCTCCAAAAATAGCAATAGGAGAAAGTAAATTAATCATCTCTCTTCCCCTGCCCTCAGGCTACAGGGATCCTTGGGACAGATTTGTCAACAGCATCTGCAGACTTTCACCCCGCAAATATCACCACTGCTTTTTGCAAATAGTATCACAAAGGGAATTCCAAGAGCTCCCTGTCCTTCACTGAAGCAAGAAGATTGCTCCAAGGAGGGGCAAGAAGATCTCACCTTTCGTTTGACACTTTCCCACTTGAGAAGCCCTTCACGGGTGCAAGGTCGCTGACTTACGTTTGCAGGCGTCTGGGGCAGAGAAGGGCTTCCTGAGGTCGCGGTAGAAGCCCAGCTTGCAGCGCTGGCAGTGCTGCCCCTCCGTGTTGTGCTGACAGTTGTCGCAGACGCCGCCACTGCGATTGCCTGATGCCAGCCACGCATCCATGTCAAAATGACAAGTGTCGGCATGCCCATTGCACTTGCACGCTGAGGCGAAGCCAAAGGGAACAGAAAGACTCATTAAGGCAGTGAAATATACTGATTTATAGAAAAGAGATACAAAAACTCCAACCATGTTTTGGGATGGGGACTTGACCTATGAACCTGTTATTCATTCAAATGCATGAAGTATCACTACATTTTCATCCACACTTCCAAACCTCTGGAGATAACATTTAAGAAAAAGTATTTTCTTTAACCTTTTATTTCCAATTCAGGTGTTCCAGTACAAGGACAGCCACAGGCGGTCAGGCCAGAATAGAGACCCACATGCACTGGTCCTGCTGAGGAAGGATCCTTCCCTCCCAGCTTTAGAAATCAGCACTGCCCTGTACAACATCTGCCATGAGGGTGCTGTCAGGATGTTCCCTGCAGCTGATGGAGGAAAAAGGCAGGTGGAGGAGAGGTGTGTGAGAGAGCACAAGCATCCTTCTTACCCTGTGCTGGCAGCGGAGGAAGTCTGCATGCCCACATGACCAAAGTCAGGGGTCAAGTGAGATCTATTCCAATGCCTGCCCACCAAATGCTGCTGGTGTAAGTAGGGATTCACTGTCATTCCCTTGGGGATCATCCATACTGCAGTGAGCATGACCACAGCCCGCATAGGCAGGCTGATGGTAGCTTATGTATGGACAGCATCGTAGCCAGGGCAGGAGGGCACTCGGCAGGCCTGCAAACCTTCCTGGGGTGCTGTGGTCAGTCCTCAGCATCCTTCTGGCTAGACTGCTGCTGTTACTGAAGCAGACGGCCCCACGACCTCTGCATTCCCCTGCTTCCAGCACTCACCCTAAGCGTCCTCCCTGGCACTACAGAACTAATCTTCAAACCTCCACAGCCCATGCCTCCTCCCTCCCTCAGTGCCCAGGGATGAGCAGAGCCCACATCCAGCAGCAGAAAGCCATACCTCCTGCGAACGTGTTTGTCAGTGGTGTCCATGGAGGGGACAAATCTGGCCCCTTGTCACCTCCAAGGTACCCTGGCAGGCTGCAGCATGCCCACAGCAGCACACCTTATCTCCAGGAGATGCACTTGGGTCCCAAAGGCCAAACCAACAGACATCATGGTCTTGTCAGCATTTCCAAGTGAGGGGCTGTGCAAACTGGGCTGCCCTTGCCACACAAGCATGTGGTGGGTGCTGGGCAGGCGTGTGGCTGTGGCTCCTCACTTACTGAGCTGCTTGGAAAGCACCTCCCCACCACTGCAGGATGTGCTGCCTCTTGGACACACGGGAGAAAGGCATGCATGGAGGAAGCATTTCACTCTGGCAGAGGGTCTGGAGACACCGTTCCTGACTGGCTACTTACACTGGCACTCCTTGGGGGCTCCTGTTTTGCCGTCGGCAGCCTGCCAAGGCTGGTCGTTGTAGAGCGGGGCGCAGTGCTGGCAGTGGGACCCTGCGGTGTTGTGCTTGCACATGCATTTCCCATGGACCTAATGGGGGAAAGAGAGCAAGGATCACCCACAGCAAGGGCCAGAGTCTCTGGGGCACAAGCAATGCCTCCACCCAGGAAATAGCATGCCAGCTACATGTTACTGCATTGACTAGAAAGAGGGATATAGCATGATGTCCAGTTCAGCCAAGGGCGAATATTCTGTAGTTACACTTTCAATTGGGTTAGTATGTGTAGATCTGCATGTCATGGTATTGTACAATCCTACCTTTTTTTCCCCTTTTGAGATCTAAAAGGGTCTTTAGCAATTTCCAGATGCAGCATGAATTTCCAGGAGAGATTAAAAAAAGCCAAGATTCAAAGCATCCTTGGGAAACACTGTAAAACCTTTCTCTTTTTCTCTCTCAAAAATAAGAATACACCTTTGCAGTACTGCAGGAATAGCACCTACAATCTCAGCACCCAGCTCGGTGTGCCCAGCTAGCTCCAGCACAAATATGTATGAGAAAAAAAAAAATCAACCTGCTGAAACATAAATATCTACTCATCCTAGGCATAATTTTTTCCCCACAAAGGAAGAGTCAAGGATAGCACAAGGCCCGTGACCGACTATACTCGGACATGTTCATGACAGATAATTTAAAACCTAGACAGCCCAGTGTAAGAGGGTAATTAGAGATGAAAAGCCAGCACAGCACACTTGGTGCCAGCTGCCCTGTCAGTCGCTGGCATTACTCACCCTGTTGGCAAATGCAAAGAAAACAGGATGTAGCCAGAGGGCACATGCAGCCCGGCAGCGCCCGGATGCAGAAAAATCAAGCTCTGCAGCAGCATGGCTCTGCTGGCAAGGCTGAAGGGCCTGCCTTTTCCCATGGAGCATGGCAGGTAGCTACCCACTGTAGCTATTTTGATATGTGCCTGTGCTTGCAGCCTTATTCTGCTCCACATTTTGCTTTGAAATACATGGTTTGCCTTCTCTTGCTGCTCAGTAAGGAGCTGGGGGCCTCAGTCTGCCCTGCCAGTGTGGCCCTGTGCTCATGCCACAAGTTGGCCGTAAAACCAACGGAGCTGCACCAGCTGCCGGCTGCTTTTGGCATCGAGAGGAACACAGGGTGGTCGGGGTGCCTGGGGATGCAGCCCGGAGCTGGGGCATGGCTTTAACTGCTACTGGAAAATGCTGCCTTCCAAACTGTTTAACTTGTGGTTTTACAAGTGTCTGTTCCTAACTGCATGACTTGCTGCCGAGACAGCCACAAAAAAAGTTCCTGTGAAAAGCCTGAACAGTAAACAAAACAGAAGAGGACCTTGAACATGTTGTAAACAGCTCCTGCTTGTTACATGGGTGCACACACACACCACAAACTCCTGGGTAATGATGAATTTCTGATTTATTCATTTGTAATGAATAGATTTCAGCTGCTATCCCACAGGAGTCAAAGGTAACCAGTACAGATAAAATTTCAAAACTGACGTGGAAAGTCCTTCAAAGACTTTCCAGCAGAAATGAAAATAGCAAGATCGTTCAAAAACATTTTGAATTCATTCCTGCTTTATTAAAATGTCAGATCATCGAAAAATACAGAACAGCAACCGGGCTGTGTAAGCAATGGATGGGTACAGATGGAGTAAGAAGGCACAAGCATCTAAGCTAAAGTGAAAATACTAAGCTAACATTGTTTTCTGTGCTATCTGGCCTCATCACAGGTATTAGTTGGTCTCACTGCAGATACTACTTGGTCTGTCTGGCTTACCATATTGATATAAGCTTAAATGTGTGCTAATGTTTGAAAAGAATGAGAAGTAAATATAGAAAAGAAACAGCAAATTTGCTCAACAGCAAATTAGTTCTCAAAGTGTGTCTTGTGTTTTCATATTTTCATTTTTGCTACCGCTAACAAAATGTTCTTCAAACTCTCAGATACCTCACTTTCCTAAATTACCACTCGTTGATAAATTTCTCTCTCCCATATTTTTTAGGCAAGGTCCACACACAAACCAATGTTACAGAATCACTTCACACGCATTTAAAAGCATACCCACCTGCACGGAAACAGAAGATGACTAAACCTGTACTGGTCATCTTCTGGTGGTTTTGATGGTGTCCTAACTGTTTGATGCCACTTTTGGTAGGAGTTTCTTGCAAGCCCTTTGGTCATTGAGTGGTTAGGGCTAGACAGGCTGTACTAGCCCGAACCACATCTGTGGCCAGAGACATCTCGCAGAAATCCTTCCTCACAGGACTGTCCTAGCTGTAAGGGTAGAGGGACCCACCAGACCCAGGACACACATAACCAGGAAGGGAAGTTGACTAGAAGGAGTCAGAGGGTGCCATGGTCAAAACCAGGGGACTCTCTGGCGCTTTTGCAATCATGATGCCAAAGTGAGAAGGACATGGGAGAAGAATTGCAAACAGAAATTGTCTCAGACATGGGGACACTTGGGATTACTGTGGGGATGTGTGCTCCCCCTTCCTGTGCCCACAGCCTGTAGCCTCATCCTCCAAATTCAGCTTGCTCCTTGCCAAAGCCACACAAAGAATCAGTGGGGACCCAATCAATCATCCAGAGGCTGCTCAGCATTAATAATCCAAAAACTCATCTGAAACTCAGCAGCACCTCAGAAACCCTCAAAGGATTACGCATCCCAAGACACCAGCAGGGAGCAAGGCAAAATGCCCCACCAAGGAGCATTCGTGGTTCCAAAGAGTAAGAGCTCAGAGTTTCTGAAAGCCCAAGTACTGGATAATAGAGCATGCTGCATTGCTGGAATAAAGGAAGGTGGGTGAAAATAAAACAGAATAGGACGGTTATCCCAAGAATCTGCTGTGCCACCATTGATTTGGCATGCAGAGCTAATAAGTAAACCACTGAAGGGCTGTGCACCAACATACTAATATTAACCTGAATGTGAACTCTAAAGAAAGAGGTTGTATATAATTAAAAAACTGTTGCAGCAATGGAAGGCTTGTAGGCTCTCATGCTATGGCAAGGAGAGCTGCAAAAGAGCCAGGTTGGAGATGATGCAAATCAAGCCAGCTGGTGTTTATCTAGATAGACTCAGAGGCAGAGCATGGCATGACCCTCCTGGTATGGTTTGCTTGTAAAGGTGCCACGCACCTGGGCTAAAGGAAACAAATGGTCTGGCTGAAAAGCTTAAAAAATAACAGAATAGCATGATTCTGACGTCTGTGTAAAGGCAAGCGCAGGAGCAGCACAGAGGCCTGTAGGCTTGGGCTCCCCAGCTGACTCGATGGGTGCTGTCCAGCTGGGCCAGGAGGAACATGTTCCCCACCCTTATCATAAGGGTGCTGCTCTGCAGTTTCCTTTCCTCAGGGCTGATCACAACCAGCCTCCATCAGCTGCTCCCTCCCAAGCGCAGATCCCACTGTGGATCCCGCAGCCCTCTGCTCACCTGGGCAGGGCCTAGCGTGGCTGTTCAGTAGCCCAGCCTGCAATGCACACTTTGCAAACCTGTGTGCCCCTGCTCGCTGCAGGGCTGGGGACTCGTAATCTCAGTGGGATTCACGTTTGGGTGAACACCTGCAGAGGCGTGGGATGCAATGGCCTGGCTGACCCCGCTTCTGTATCAGAAGCAGCTACCCAGACTGCAATCTTTGGGAGTAAGCTTTGGAAAAGGCAGCAGGTTTCCCAGTTCCGATGGTGCCGTGCCTTTACAGCACTACTGCTTAAACGGGCTGAGAAAACTTTGCCTCTCCAAGGTCCCCTCAGGTCTCATGGTGGCCCCCACCCCTCTCAGCCAGGCAGAGCGTGGGGTGCAGACGCACTACTGAACATGCTGAAGAGCTAAATGGGCATTCAAACAGAGTGAGAGGAGGGAAATGGAGTCTTTAACAGCTTGTGTCTCAGAGCAACCATTTAGTTAGTACCTTCTTTTCCATGCTCCTTTTTCACAGAAGTTTAACGAAAAGTCAGACCTAAGTGATTCAAAAACCTTGCCTCAGGCTGATGTATTTATTATCTTGGAATAGCATTATAGTGATTACCCCCCAAAACAGTTCTGCTTTAAAAAGTCTCTCCAACATAGCTTTTTCCCATTGAAAAAAATGTCTTCTTTCTTTTACATAATTCCAGCATGACAGCAAACATTTTTATGCATTGGAAACAACAAAAAAGGTGGATACTAGCAAGCCCTTTCTTGCAGCCCATAGGTAGACATGTGGTTTTTTTTAGTTATAAAGAAATACTATGAGAGCTAGAAATACAAGAAACATAGGACAAGAAGCAGTAATATGAGGAGAAGAGAAGTGGCAGCAGGTGAAAAACAGCCAACAGACTGTCTACACCGGGCAAAATTAATGTCTGTAAGAGCTGTAGGAGGGCCACTTGCAAGACTGGTCTGCCATGCAAATACCCTGTCGTGCCACGGAGCAGCTGGGAGATGGGGCCGAGAAACCAGCCCAGCAGCTCTGCTGGGACCCAAGGTAGACTGGGGAAATGACGTACCTGGCCTCCAGGGTTATTCCAGCATCTCAGCACCCTTCTGAAGGCAGAATGTGATCCCCGTGCATTGACAGGGGAAACAGGACATATTTCCCTCCCTTTCCATTCACCTCAACTTATAGTTAGCTGTAAGGCGTACCCACTAGGGTCATTATGGAGCATCACTAAGTACACAAACACAATTCCCAGTATGTCTCACTTCTTTAAGCATTCACACGGCTCCTGACTCATTTAAGCAGCAAGGCCTTCTTATACCATTTTTCATTTTGTCGTGGGGTCTTTATACCCCAGTTCACTTTCACACTGTTTCCCTTCTTAGCTTGACAGCCCTGTTGCAATGTCAGTCATTAGGGGGCACAATGCAAACAGTGTTACAAAAGTTGCCTTCTGTAAGATAAACGAGCGACTGATTTCCCCATACAAAGACAGTTGCTAGGGCATGCTTCCTTCCAGAGCCTTTTGTTGCCAAATTATAACCTTCCAGTGCTTCCTTTCAGATTGCAAATACATAGGCCTTTTTCTTTAGCTGAATCCTATAAAATACTTTTCCCCATATTTATCATGTTCCAAAATGTTGGGCAGTGACAAAGAATGCTGCACTGGGGGAAAAATGCTTTCAGTCACCTGTTATGAATTGATTTATATTGTAAGAACTCACCCACTATATGGAGTACAACACAAACACACACTGAAAGAAAATCAATGTCCCAAAGACCTGATAGCGTAAACAGTCTAAATAGCTGGGAGGGGCAACTGCTTTTAATAGAATTTCCTTTTTGGAACTGCTAAAACAGTATTTTTTTCCTCTTTTTTTTTTTTTTTTTACCTTCATGGAAAATGGGCATGATACCAGCCTAAGGGAAAATGGCAGCATTCACACTGAGTCTCTAACCATAGCTTTTAGACTGTGTGGTGCACGAACTGCTGTGCCAGTTTTAGAACCAGTGCCTACCGGCGGCTGTCAGCACGCGGGGAGGTATTCTTCTCCCAAAGCACCAGACAACCAAATTTATGCATGAGAAAATTCTCATATCCTATCTCGTTCTTGTGAAAGAATACAAAGCTTGTTGTCCAGGGTGTGGGGGCTGTGCGGTGGGGTTTTTTTTAATTCCTTGTACAATAGGCTTCTGTCAGTGTTGCTCTGGAAGACCGTGAACATCTTTTGATGTCAGTAGCATGATAACAATTTATAACAGCCACTGGGTTGGCCACATGGGAAGCAGGGGGGAATATTCACCCTGCCTAACTACACGGAAGTTCTTTAGCAGAGTATCTTAGTCCACCCAGGATCCTGATCTTCATAACTATGGAAGGAGCCTGAAGAGGTCAGCTGGCTAACTTGCAGGAATCTGCATTCAGGGAGGGCCAAGGAGTCTCTGAGATGGATGAACCCCAGCTCTCACCTTGAGACAGAACTGCACAGCCCAGGTGAGGTATCTCTGGGTTTGCTTTCCCCACTTCGGAGTCCCAGATTTGGGTAGGGACCCTTTGAATGAATTTGGGAGAAGTAGGAAAGAGAGAAAGTGTATCTGTATCTGCCTGACAGTTGTCTGTTGCGCACAAGTGTACAACAAGGGACAGTCAGGATCATACTATCCATGAGGAGCAGCCCTTGCCATCCTAGGAAGGCAGTCAGGTTTTCTCTGGGGAGCTCATGGAAATACACCTTCCCCTAGAGCAGAAGTTCCACCTGTATATTCAGGATTCTCCTAAAGGCTGACATGGCATTTCTGATACTCAAACAAAACCAGAGTTTTCCTACACAAATTCCATTCTCTTTTAGGAGAAAGGGTAGGTGGGGGAACTGCCAGCAAGAGAGGAGCATTATGGAGAGTTTTGCAGCTAAACAGTGATGAGGGCACAGAAACAAATCTCTTATCAGACTCTGTAAAGTTGAACTTTGCTTTGACTTAGATTGCAGACGGAGTTTTCCCCACCCCAGTGAATGGAGCTAGAGCTGCTTCTGCCAGGGCAGAAGGAGCCCCTCTTTGTTCATGAAGCCACCCTGTTTGCATCCCAATCCCACACCCTGAGGGTGTCCCAGGTCAGTATTATCTCATGGCCAAGTGGACTTGTAGCCTCACTTCAGCCACTCACAATATCTATGTTTAGAACTGTCACCTTCTCAACACACAATCTCCAAGGTCTCAAGAAAAAATACATCCAATGGGAGGAATCCTGTGGCAGCAAGCTGGACCCATGTCCCAAGCTGACCATCCTGGCCCCTTGGGTCAGGACCCTGCACCAAACCTGCCAGAGCAGCAGCCCCCAGCATTCCCACATACCCACGCTGTTTTGTCAGATCATCTCTGGGTGAAATGTTTCTGGTCATTTTGTGAGATCTGGCTGAGACCTGGCAGCTGTGCCCAGTTCTGCCAGGATACCCTGGCTTACAGCCCAGAGCAGCCCAAGAGAAAAATAAATATATCACATCTGGGTCTTCTGCTGGCCAAGCAGGGACTGAAACTAAGGCTGTAGTTAGGATTTTGCCTGTAGGCTGAGAACAAGTGGGGCGTTAAGAAAACTTGCACATAGATTTTTTGGAAAAGTTGTTTGGTTTTTTTTTTTAAACTATCTTAAACATCTTAAATTTTGATGTTAACTCTCTAACTTAGGGCATATTCTTCAGGAGTGCTCTTGTCTAAACAAGCATAAAAACAGAGCCAGATTTTATAATCATATTGTGAAATGATACTGTGCTTCCCTGCTTTTGTTGTCCTCAGTTTTACAGTGATGGTTCTGATAAAACTCTTGGTAGATAGAGTTACATGAAGTCTGTACTGAAGTCCCCATCTCCCTTTTGAATGACTGGTCATAATTCTTCAGAATTATATTTTCTGTGAGTTTTTCAGGTGAAATGTATAAAAACGCTCCCTCTCTGAAATCCTACTCTCTTTTCAGAAGTTTTCTGACTTCTACCACCTGAACAGCCACAGACATCACAATCTTTCATCCCTTTTCTGTTCATTCATGTGTGTGATGAATTCTTCCTATCACCTTGGAAATAATCATCTCTTCCAATCTTGAAGCAATGCACTGGCAAACCCCAGGCTGGGTTGCACGAGGCGGGTGCCACCACAGTCCCCGAACAGCAGTAGCCTCATGCCACAGGAGCCTGGCAGGGACTGGACTCAGCCAAAACTGCCCCAGCTCTATGATGGAAAAAGTGGTACTGGGAGAGGAAAGCTCTTACCATGCCTTGACCCTCCCTGCAAACCATGGGGCTATGTCACCCCTACACTGGCACATCTCTCACAGGACATGCAGGATGAGGTGTAAGTAAAACACACTACGACACAGTAAAATGAGTCAGCCTCACTGCAGAAACGTCACCTTTGGGACTCCTGCCACATAAACATTTATAACCGGAGTTGAATTTCCCCCTTGGGGCCAGCGCAGGGGTTTGTTGCTATTTCTTGCTGTGTTTTCAGTGCAATTTTGGCACTTGCTTCCTTCCCACAGCACTGCCTGTTACCTGCACGCTATGGTTGCCATAGGCTGTAGCCATACTGGAAGCCTATTTGGCTGCAGGCTCTGTTACAACTCTCAGTGGTGCTCCAGGGCATGCTCCCATGCAATTGTATCCCACCAAAATAATCCTGAGCAAACAGCTCCTTTCAAAGACTTTCACTCAGGGGACATCTGCAGAAAACAGAGCAGTGCTACTTGAAAGAGTCTTATCAATCACAGCGCTGCACGCTTTCAAACTGGTACATTTTCAAGATGTTGCAAGGCTAGCTCTATTAGAAGGGAAACATACTGTCTGCTTCATGTCTGAGACTGTAATTTAAGTGAGATGAGAGCTCCCCAAAGAGCTGGACTCCTTACCTTGACTAACTGCCCTCTTTTTTTCTTTTTTATGATATTTCTCTTTCTAACATTATTCAGTGTAGTATGTTTGGCTGTTCCGTCTTTCCCTACTGCTCCTCTGCCAGCAAAGCCAGGGCTTTCAGAGCCAGCCTAGATGGGCAGAAAGGATAAGATGTGCTGGGGGCAGCAAGTGTCCCTGGACTGGCTGGGTGCAGGCATGCCATGCCAACATATTGGCCACTAGTGTGCCCATCCCCTGCCGTATGGGTTAGTGGCTCTTGCTTCCCTGGAGTTTAGGTCTTGGTGGGTCCTTAGGAATTTGAGCTCGGAGCTCTTGTGATGGGAGTCCCCTTGAAATCAGAGCACAGGGTTTTCATCCAGAGAAAGGTATTGCAAAGTGAAATAGAAAGCCTGTAAGTGAGAGTCAAAACCCTTCTCTATCCCCTTGGTTCAAGACCCAACCCAATATCCTTGGATCCTCCAGAAGCAATGGTAGTCACATGATGCCTCGTACCTTCAGAGAAGCCCTCCTCCTTCTTTGTTATCAAAATGCCCTGCATTTTTTATCTTTTAGATATTGTGTTATTGCAAGTTAGCGTTTGGGGAAAGATGGGTGTCAGCAATTTAATTATTTTTAAAGATCTACCTGAAATAAATAAACTACTGTGGAGCGCCTTTGAAGGATGAGAGTCTCACACCAAGACACAAAGGAAGTTCAGCACTTTGGCCCCACATGGAGACCACCTCCTTTGTAAAGACCATTTCTGCTCGCTGCGCTTGGAATCCAGGGCATCACACGTCAAATACTGCATACTTGGACCTACGCCATACTCTATGCCGTCCCTTACTGTTTTTGAAACTCCGCTTTCCCGCAGTGCAGACATTGTTGGGTGCACGTACGTACCACATGGAAAACACCAGCCGCCTTGACGGGCTTGAATCCAGCGACAGGGGTGCAGTGGTCAGCGTGGCCGTTGCAGAAGCAGCTGCCCTTCACGATGAAGTCGTAGATGGCATAGTGCAGGGACGGCGGGGGCTGCGGGGCCGGGCCGGCCGGGAGGCAGGGGCAGCCCTGCCGCTCCAGCAGCCGCACGCGCAGGTTGGTGATCTTCAGCTGCGCCTGGGCCTCCGCGCTGTACGGGTCCTCCGCGCCGTAAGGCGGTGACAGGGCTCGGAAGATCACCTGGGCAGAGAAACACGGCAGGTGAAGCAGAAAGGAGGGTGTCAGCCAGCCCCAGGGTGGGCTGTGGGGTGGAATGGCAATGACAGCATCCTCTGGGAGCGTGCACCAGGCTCTCATGATGCTCCTCCCCCGCTACAAGGAGTGGGAGCAGCAAATCCACCTCCAAATCAGTGCACACAGGGTGATCCCCCATGATCCCTTATGCTCCTCTCCACCAGAAGTAAGGACCTTTTGGGTGTCAAGTGAAATTTCGCCATTAACTTAAATCAGAGGTGGGTGCCCCTGCTATGTGGTGTGGCCCAGCACAGGGATCAGCACCCTGCCGGGTGATGCTCATGTGGGGGACTCTTCATTAACATTCCGTCTCCCAGAAGGGGTGCATTTTTTAACAAATATATCTCATATTTCCAAATATTTGGTTCCTATCAGTCCCGGGCTGCTTCCTAGTGGAAAAACGATTAGGTGTGGCAATTAGTGACAGCAAGCTGATAATCAAGAAAACCGAGATAAGAAAGAAAGGAAAGAGGGGGGCTTCCAAAGTTTAAACAAATACTTATCATTCATTCTTTATTTTAACTTCAGTCTGATTGAATAGGTAAATATTGGTTCAAGCTGAATATTGAGAGCACTAGATAAAAATAACCAATTTTTTTGAAAAGGTTTATTTTAAAGTTTTTGGTCTAGCTGCCTACAATGAGAAATCTGAAACAGTATATACTTTATATAACTACCACTGACATAAAACAACACATTTATGACACGTGTATTAGTTACTGGTACATTCAACTTACAGTGACACTTCCCGAATAGTTAAGTAGCTTTTCACAGAACAGTCACCGACGGCTTGATGAACTACGATAATTATAAACAACATTTGATCAAATCACTTGAGGGTTTTGAGGGTGTGATGCAGCCTAATGACTCAATGCACTACTCCCAGCAGTGACTTAAAACCACCTCAAACTACTCTGCTGCCCCACGGAAACCACCCATGCCATCCAAAATGCTAGTCAGCCTCTTGCACGCAGAAAGGAGGTGACCGTCGTTTCCTACCCGGCGAGAGGCAGGGCATGAACTTGCTGCTGTCGCTATCAGGGATCACAGCCTTCTACCCCTAAATCCACTCCTTCCAAAGAAAGCGGCTGATATGCTTCAGCTGATGAAGGCTTCCCTTTTATTTGACCAGGATCCACAGATCCTGGAAATAATGACTACAGTGCTGCCAGCTGGCCTGCCCACAGGCTTTGCCTACCAGCTGCTGCCTCCATCAGTCCCATCACTGCTGGCACTGCTCCTGGCTGGGACCTGGCTTTTCTCCAGAGCTGCCAGAATCCAGCCAGAGGAAGCTTTGTGTCGGTCTGGAAGGAGATTTAGCCCTTGTTTTGGAGCTGAACAGTGGCAGCATGCTTTTGCGTGCCCCGTCAGCCTGCCAAGCGCAGTTGCCACCAGCATGCTGGTGACAGGGGGGCTCGGCCGTGCTGGAGCTGGGCGTTGCACGCTGGCAAACACATCGTGGCTGCAGTTCTGCACTGCTGTCCCACAGACACACCCTCCCAAAGGTATCTGAGCATCGTCTGCCAGAAAGACACAGATAAGGGAGAAGGCTAACTGGGAGAGGTGGTCAGAGGACAAGGCTGGTGAGCAGCAGGCTCCTTGTGCAGAAGTGTTGAGTCCGATGAGGGGTATTAACAAACAGTAACACACTTCAAAAGAGGCCTTTTCCCCCCCTCTCTTTCAGGGATACACAGAGTTTTTTCTTCTTTCCTAAAATAAAAGTATAAACCAGATATCAATAGAAACCCAAGTGAACCCCAGCTATCAAGTCCTGCACCTCAAGGTTACCCAAGGCTTGTTTTTTACACAAATTTAGATCAATGCCATTCAGATCACATTTACTTGTTAGTGGTTTTGTGAACACAAGATGCTTTCAGATATGGAAAGAAAATTCCTTGGGAAAAATCCAGACTGGAGACATTGATTTCCTTTTAGCGGAGTTGATGGAAAATGCTGGGTCAAGAATTTTCAGTAAAATCTAGCATTTTGGGTTTCTTGATATTACATAAATGGCATCTCAGAGAATTCTCTTCCTAATTCAGATGAGAGCAGGGAAGAAAATATATAAATGGGAACAATTTATGCTAGATGGAGCTGCAGACTTTCTTCTCATGTTTTCTGTTTTCCTTGTTTATCTATCCCTGTTTAATGCATGTGACTGATGTTTGTGCTTCTAGTAAAGGCAATCGCAGCAAGGAAATCAATAACCCTGAGTGCCTCTGCACTGACAGAGTTAAATGTTGTCTGTGTGGAATTCAGGGGGAGTTATGCTGCTGATTTCAATGGAGCCAGTATTCCTGCTCAGACCCTAAAATGCTACAAACATTTCTTTTTATGGCTACATGAAAACAGTGATGCTAAACATGAGCTCCATCTGTAATTCCCAGGGGCTGCGGGCTCTCAGCTGCTTCCCCCTGGCTGTCCTGTATTGCTCTGGCTGTGCCCAGCAGCCCTGGCCTGGGGAGCTACACTGTGCCCTGCAGCTGTGTAACAGAGTGAGGCTGGTCCCAGTGCCGCCAGCACAGTGAACATCACCATCCCTCCATCCCAGGCCCTGGCAGCCCCGCTTTAACAAAACAATAACTGGTCATTATAACATGTAGGGCCTCATACAAATAGCAGTTTTCTGCTGTGACACAGCAGATTTAGCTGGGATTCTGCAAGCCCTCAGACACTGCATAATAAGGTTAAGGATGTGTTTCCCAGCAAGATTTCCCTGTTCAGTTGTTAACATCACTAATTTATCCCAGCTGGTCCCAGGAGTCTGCATATGGCTGAGGCCACACTGGTCTTACACAGTTGTCGTGGGTTTGCACCCCTGTGCTTTCCAGCAGCCCAGCAACACATAGGCAGTGCCAGATTTCCTGCTTTTACCTCTTCCTGAGCTTTTCCATTCAACTGTCCCACCAATAGGATGGGCACAGAGCTTCAGCATCCTCTCTACTAATGAACCATGGTTTGCACAGCAGACCTGACCAGGTTTTCACACCTCTGGCTCTGCTGGCAACTCCCAGCTACCGCAGTCAGAGGTCTCCTCAACCAAAATATTGTTTAGTTTTAGCAGTGTAGGGGAAGGGTGTAGGAAAAATTGGAAAGGAACACTTCGTCAACATGTGTGTGCATCTGATGATGTGGTTCCACAAGCCCATTGTCTCCCTGGTGCCACTGTCCAGCCCGGACTCTGCTGGGCAGTGCTCCCCAGCCACTCTGTGGGCAGCAAGCCTCACCAGTAAGCACCCCAAGGTGACCAGACCTCTGTCTTTCCCACTCAAG
This sequence comes from Melanocharis versteri, assembly GCA_013397845.1. Taxonomy (NCBI): domain Eukaryota; kingdom Metazoa; phylum Chordata; class Aves; order Passeriformes; family Melanocharitidae; genus Melanocharis; species Melanocharis versteri. The sequence continues at coordinate 2,092,501 of VZTG01005436.1, read as the reverse complement.
TCTGTCTCTGGGTATGAGGCCTACTAACAAACTATCAAAACCCAGCACCGCGACGTTTGGCAGACAATGTGACTTATGCAGTAGTCAGCCCCACGTATGATAGCAAAGTGTGGGAGGCCCTGATCAGCAGCTCTGAAATGTATGCACTAATTAAAATTTTACATTTTGTAAAACAAGTCAGAAGTAATACATTGAAGCACCCCAGCATTTCTGTGCTTTACATCCATATTATATCCTGTCAGAAAGATGTTTTCATTCCCAGTGTCGCCAGCTCACTAAAAATCTTAGGAGATTTGGGATTCTTCTTAAGTACAGTCCCAGGAACCGAATCTTTCTCTCAGCTTCCATTTAAAATTAAGTATCCAGCAATAACTCATGCCACAAGCCAGGAGGCAAATAGAACCACTAAGAAACAAAATATCTAGTCCTTGGGGTAATGCTCCTTCTGTGACATGTAGAATGATGCTGTTGGATCCCATGTGCTACAAAAGCAACCTCTGCATGAAGCAACATCAACTGAGGAGCGATTTAAAAGATGCACAGAGACTTTTTTTTTTGGCATGGTGGTGATCTCTCTACACAGACAAATAGGAGCTGTAGTCTGCAGTCTCTGAGTGAGGAATGCCACTGCTGTGCCTCAAGAGGGCTGGGTTCACCTGACCCTCTTAGAGCGATGTTGGTGGCAGGAGGGAGCCCACTCCACTCCCAGGGGAAGCCCAGTCCACTCCCAGGGCAGCAGGGGTGAGTAAGCTGTCCCACAGTGCCTTGCACATGCCGTGGAGTAAAAACACTGCTCTTCCGCCAGACCACTGCAGCTGTCTGCATCATTGGTCACATCATTACATAGACAGCCTCTAATAAATTTCCACAGGGTTTCCATTTCCTTATGGGCTGTCATGAGCAACTCTTGCTCTGTTGATTATTTCACAAGTTCGAGTGGCAGAAGAAGCCTGAGCTCCTCACCATTCCGCAGATGCAGTAATGTAGCCCTGTATATAAATAAAGCAGCAGCCACGGACATGGTGCACTCAAGTAACCACTTGCACCACAATGACCTTGATATATAAATACATAAAGTCCCTTTGCAAGTGCCCTAATATGTTTACACATGAGAAGCAATGAAAGGACATCTTTATATATATCTCCACAGGGGGAAGGAAAATCCTAATGAATGATTCTGACAGCAACAAAATAGTCTGTGAAGTTGAAGTTGCCTGAGGAAATCAACAAAACCAACAAAAGATTTGCCAGGAGCAAAGGTTTCTCGATGGGTCATGGGCCCACCTCCATTGAGTGCAGCTGCAAGGGCCCGGACCTTTGTCAAGATGCAAGTGTCCAGAGCTGTAAAGTAGGGCCCCTTGGGATACAAATGCCTGTGACACTGAAGAGACATGGGTGATCCACAAAAAGTTTGTTCCTCACAGCTCTCCAGAAACTGGCACAGTTACAGAGGCTTTGCACAGGGCCTTGCAGCTGCCGTGCACGTGCCCGTTCCCTGGGTCCCTGCACCTGGCCAGGGGTGCCACACTCCAACCTCCAACGGGGAGCCTGGCCTCAGCCAGGAAGGCAGCAGGAGATGGTTCATGACATGGCAACATCAATAAATTACAAACAGAGAGAACAAATGGATAGGAGACTCAAGGAGCATATACTCATGGGAATAAGCCAACAAACAGGAATAGGGCAGAAATAAAAGCAATAAACAAATATTAAAAACATAACCACATTTTTACTTGGTCATAAACGATATCCAGAGTGGTAACGTTGCATGAAGTGATGTGTGATTTCTTTCCAAAAGAGACTGATGAACTCTACCCTGTATTGTCTGACCTAGATGCATGAAAATGTATCTATAAGTACTCTACAATAATGATGTATCCATATTAGTGATTCATGCAATTAGCTCAGGGGCATTGATAAATCCAGTACTGGTTTAGTTGATTTTTGCTGATAGATTTATTCCTTTCAATGCATTTTACAGGAACAAAAGAAAAAACAGTATGAATAAAAAGAATGCAAAGTTTGTTGTCTTATCCAGATAGACAGCAAAAGCAATGAGGGATGTGCAGCACTTTACAAAAGGGCATATGATGTCTAAGTAAGTGTTTAAGAGAAAAGTTAAGGTTTGCATTAGGAGTCTGCAGTGACTCTTAGTATGTAGGCACTAAATAAATGTGCTTAATTGGCCTGTATTCTGGGGCCCTGTGGAATCTCCACGTCACTGGAAGTGATGTGATTTATTTAGTGCCTGGGCAAGGCTCTGAAAATGTAGGCAGTAAATGCAGTGGTGGAGCTCTGCCAGCACTTCCAGGACCTCAGCCCTTTGCCTCCTGAAAAATTTCCCTCTAGCACAACAGGCAGCTGAGGTTAGGCACTGCTTGCCTGGTGCTGGGGCCGAGGTGAAGGTGAGCCCTGGTCTCTGACATCCTGGCTCAGGGATTCCCAGCTGTGTGCCCAGCATTGCCTCACATCTGCTTGTGCTCACAGGCCTCAGCTGTTGCTTCAAGCCGTGGCACAAGCTGAGATGTTCCGTGCTGTATCCGCTGCATGGTACGCCTCTGCCATCCCCCAGCCACTGCCTGCCTGCACCGCGTCCCTCCACAGCCAGACCAGCCCGTCCAGCAGCCCAGGAACTCTCCTGTAGGCACTACCCAAAGTGGCAACTACTTTCAGCCTTGGCTGGTCTTGTTCAGAGAAGCTTAGTACGGAAATTTTATTGTGGCAATTAAGCTTTCCTGCTCAATAGATGTAAAAGTTATAAGTAGTAAATTCTCTTGGTAAACACTATGGAATGCTCCCAGGGAGCAATAAGACTGGTTTGTAGAAATGGGTAACTGAAAATATTAATAATGATGCGATATGCGTGCCAACTGTCAACCTGCCACAGTGTCTGCTTTCAATATCCACCCAAGAAATGTATTAGGAGCAATAAGCTCATCATCACCCCAAAAGCCTGATTGATGGAGCTGGATGTAAATTTAGCTGCAGAAATGCAATGCCAGTCAGGTGCTCCCCCTTCAAAGAGATCGTTCTCACACCCCTTTTGCACACCCCTGCTCAGTCACCTTCAGTGCTGCAGAGGGACCCTGGAGCTAAGACTGTTCTGTGCTTGTCCCCCTGTGCCTTCCCAGGAAAGAGTAATTAAGCTGCTCACACCACGACATGTGCAGGGAAGACTGAGGTGAGACTGTCTTACTGTTCATGCGAGGATGGCTTGACTTCCAAGGTTTGCTGTGCCATGCAGCAAGACTGAAGCTGCATCAATTAATCTAATTTGGTACCCTTGGGGAGCAGGGACAGTCCTACCTGCCCTGGCACCTTTGGGGACCTTTTTTTTTTTACAATGGGAAGCCTGCAACACAGGAACTGCCTGGTCTAACAGGGCTCTTGTGGAGAGGTCTGACCGCCCCACGGTGCACACTTCAGCATCACCTGGATGAGGTGAAACAGCAATAGAAATTGGAAAATCTGCCTTGCCACTGCAGAGAGGAGACCATTAGGGACACTAAGATCACAGTGAGCATTGGAATCTTGCAGGCCACGGTGTTTAGCAAGCGATCAACATCCTCAAGCAACCATGACAGAAACCCACTGTGTACCACCACCAGCAGTTCCTGAGCTCCTTGAGATGCTGGAGAAATGGCACTCCTGCAGCAACCTTAATAAGGCTGCTCCATATAACTTGGCATAAGACAGCACTTGGCCCATGCCTCCAGCCCTTCTGCAGTCTTTTACAGCACATAAATCAAGGCAAATAATCCCTTGCCTCACTATCCAAAAGTTATGCAGTCTTACGAAGACTTCAGGAGGATAATCCAGCTATTTCAAATAATCAGCCCTCTCAAATTAATTTATACCAGGGTAACTTTTATCTTTTGGGAAACTCAAAGCATTCTTCTGCCATTCCCAAAAGCGAGAAGCTGTACAGGAAGAGCTCCAACTCACATGCAGCAGCTGGCCAGTGAGGGGCTGGAAAAGGCACAAGGAGAGCTGGGCAAGATCCTTGGGATTTCTCCAGGATCCTTGAAATCTCTGGCAATAATCAATCAGATGAGAGCCATCTTCTCAACTTCTCTTTAACATCCAACTACACAATTTCATTAGATGAAAATGAAACACGGCTAGGTCATTCCTGTCTTCATGCAGTCAACGATCACAAAAGTAAAGCTCTTATCAGAAAAATCTCACTACAGCTCGAAACGCTTGGATATCTTCATCTCTGGTTAATAGTGCTTCTCCAATAATTGATAATTTACTCCACAATGGCTCTATTTTGCCTAACCACTACTTTTGCTCATCAAACAGACAGAAACACTCAGCTTCTTGGCTCACAAAACCCTCCAGATGCATGATATCATTGGCTATGAATTATCAAGGAAAACAGTTATTGCCTTTTTCTCATCTTTAGAATCACCGTTTCCAAGGCTGCGCTAGCCCAGTCAGGAAAATGAACCAGCACATCTCAGCTGATGATATGAAGTCCTTTGACCCATCAGCAAGAAAGATGGTATTTAAATAATCTTCCCTCCAGCAATTCCCCTCCTTTCCCTATCCCCATAAAAGATTTATGTCCTCAGCCTTGGCCTGCTGGCAGTACCTGTTGTGCATATGGAAGACCAAAAAAAACCTGGAGCTACCTCCAAAGAGCCAGAAAAAGGACTGGACTTGCTTCTTCATTGGCAGGGCTGTAAGAAAAGCTGGCTCACTCCCCAGAGCTGCAGAATAACCTCTTTAACAGCTTCTGAGCACAACACACCACTGCAAAAGCCTGAAAGGCAGCAGGTTAGTGTTTCAGTAACTGCAATGGTACTAAGGATCAAAGGGATTTCTTTCAGCCTAAGAATAACACAATTCCATGAATATTTTTCAGTTGCTCTTGTTTATAATGAAAAGGCTTTGTGTCTATAGGACTGGCTGCTTAAACTACCCAGCTACCACGAGCCACACTTAATTCTAGGAAAAAGAACACCTGTCTGAATTACATGTAGCTACACACTGTCAAAAAGGTCACAAGAAACAGCACCCTTCTTTCAACTCATAGCTATAGATTTTGATTACTGGAATGAGGGATGCTGCAGAGAGACTGGTGGTAAAAGACTCACAGCATATGCATCTAGTAAATTGGGTTCTGGTCATTAACTTCTTTTCTTCCTGTAAAATGTTACCCAGGGAGAATTTGAAGACTTCACCATTTGTGTAGGATTTTGAACGTTGTTGGACTGGGTATCTCACACCGACACCCACTGTTGCATGGCGAGTGATCTCAAATGAGCTTTTGATATGAAACTGCTGAGACACGTCAACACATTGCTCTAGGTTACACGCTTCCCATGTAACCAGTGGTATCCAGGAATCCCAAAGAGAAACATGGCAGTCCTACTTTCCAGACAGAGAACTGGGAGCTGAATAAGTGAGCTAGCCTTCTCTTCATGCCAAAAATGAACTGTGAAATGAAGCAGTGGGGTGCAGTGCCTGAAGAGAGGCTCCGGAGGCACCGTTAAAATCCTGTGGCACTTTTGTCAAGTGAAGCAATAGTCCCACTAACAAGGCCAGATGCCAATTTAGAGAATTAAATTCTGTCTACCCAAACTCCTCTTGTTTCATGTGGGTACAGTGCTCTTCACATCCTACATAAGAAGTTTGGAAAGGGTCTCCTGGAGCCCTGGGACCCATTCCCTCCTGCTGCTGGCAGCCTACAATATACCCCCTTTCACAGACTGGTCAAGCTCCCTCCAAAGAATAATTTGTTTTAGCCATAATTGGAGGTCGATCCAGAAGCAGTTGTCAGAAACTTGCTGTTCCAAAGGGGGGCCTGCCGATACGCACTGTTAAACACTGGCTATGCTCCATCCCAGAGGCGGCTGCATTTCAAGAGCGGGCCAAGCAGAGGGCCAACTCCCAAGTGCCAAAAGCACTGGGAAATCCAGGAAGAAAAGGAGACGATCCTATGGGCTAGTTGTAATGGGAGAAATCATGCAGAGGATCATGGGGCAGGTTGGAGAAGCATCTCGCTCTTCACATGCCCTAGTCCTTCAGAGATGCTGAGCATCCAGAAGGTCTCATAAGAGGGGACATGTCACTCCTCTAGGATGGCCCGTGGGAGAGAGGGAGGGATTTGTCACAACCTGGCCCACAGATCTGGCAGTATCATGCCTGATACTCTACACAGAGAAAATTTATAAGGCAGATGGTGGTACCCTGAAAACAACAGTTGTGTTGCTCAGCCCTGTTGGTGACTGAGCTCTAAAGTATCTTTCATAGTAAAATTTGTCAGAGACCAAAGGTTCATTTTCACATGTGCCCAGAATGGCCCTTGTCTCCTGTCCTCTCAGGCACAGGTGAAAACTAAGCTAAAGTTTTCCCTTTTCCCCTGATTTGCTTTTCGCTGCCCCATTATTGAAAGGGAACATCTCCTCTCCTCCACTGTTGGAAACTTGCCTTGGCTTGGAAACCCCCCACAGTGCTTGGGAAGATGGGCTTCCCTGCCAGGGAGGAAAGCTTGAGGACCAAATCAAGGGATGCACTTCACCACAGCCATCAGCAAGGTGGCTGGTGGTGAGATGGTGTCCTGCTGGCATGCTGCTACTGCCAGCTGCCATAGCCTGGGATTTCTAGGCTCCTATACAATTTTACTGACTCCAGCCTAGCTTCATTTACCTCATCTCATTAACTATTCCCCTAGAAATCATTATTCTTGTGCTTATGAAACAATGTACTTACGAAATATGTCTTTTTAGATTTAGTGATATAATGCAAAGAGCTGGACTGGGTTTGGCCATCGGCCCGACCACCGCTAGCTGAACAGACTCTCCTTTGCATATGGCATTTCTGAACAGAGCTCAACAGTTTGTGTTTCTCCAAAGACAGGATGATCAGGAAGATGCTGTTAAAGAGGTCTTTTTCCTACAAAGTGCACTTCTACAAAGTGTAGAGATGGGACTTGAAAACACTTCCCTAGGAATGTCCTCGCACATCCTGAGCGCTGCTGAATGCCTGACAGGATCCCTCTTTCCTTCTCATCAGTTTGGGCCTTTGTTTTCTCTCTGTGCAGACATCAGTGGCACAGGACAATTAAAAAAGATGTTTGCAGCCCTCTAATGGGTTGACATCCCAGGCTGTTTCGAGGTTATTCTTGCATATTTGCCCAAGTTCTTTGTGAAGTCCTACAAGTGACTGAACTCAAATCTCCTGTTACGCACAAGATCCTTGAAGGACCTCAGCACAATTAAAATGTAGCTTCAGTTAAGGACAACAATGAGAAGCTTGAAAACCAAGCTTATTCAGTACTAAAAGGTAAAAAACCTCAACAAGGCAGAGGTTTCTACAACCCAAAATCAGGACTCAAAAATTAAAGTTACTGACCGTCTTTAACTCCTATTTGTTTCAGCAGCAAGTGTTACAACAACTCACTGTCTGTCATGGTCAAACTTGTGAGTAGAAATACACAATTTACTTCTGCTCTATGCAGCTAATTTCAGGTAAAACCAGTAGGACTGGTGTCCAAATCCTCAAGGAAGAGAGGCAGGCTGCATGCAGTAACAGTGCAAGGCAAAACAAATGAAGGTTTTTCCGCTACGGAAGGCACGAGATCAATAAAATGCTCAGTAAGACATGCATCCCACAGCAAAACAGTGGTAATGTGATGTTTCAAAAGTTAAAAGCATGTTAGAATTTGTTGCTGGAATATAGTCAAGCTACAAATGTGCCTCTTCTATAAATAGCAAACAGCAACAATAGCTGAGCTCTCCAAGTGATTTATTAGCAGTATTCTGAATAGATGAACACTAAAATAAGTTACTAATTTACTAAAATCTTGTCAAGGAGACTCTGCTTCAGTAAGCCCTTTTATCCTGGAGCTCGTCTAAATGGGGACACTCAGGCGAGCTAATCTGAATTGACCACAGATGGCAATGTAAAGTGAATGAGATAATTGCATTGCAGAGTGGACAGTCACTCTCACTCACAGTTAAAGAATTAACATCTGCTAAGGGCCCCTTGTGGATGAGCCCTCAACAGTGATCCCTAGCTAAGGATAATTTTAAGTTTAGAGTGTCGAAAAGGAAATATTAAATCTATATTTATATGATCTGAACTATGGGAGGGAAGATAACCTTTTATGCATACTAGTAAAATTAGTATTCCTGTCTGAGCATGAAGCGGAAAGAGTTTATTTCTGCATCTTGTTTACTTAGATCAGATTGTGTTTGGCTGGTGAATCCAGTTCTGATTTCCCTTGCAATAATGTGTCTGAAGGGTTACACCCTGAAAAACAACGAAAATAGTCAGCATTTGTAGCATTTTTGTATGATTCAGGCTAAAACTTGGCCACAGCCTTCCTCTTAAAACACTGGCGATACAAGGCTAACATTTAGAGGTTTCTGCCTATGCTAAACAAACTGCTGTTGTGAAACAATTAATTCACTATATTAAGCATAGGGGAAGTTTATAATGACCTCTCTGCATGCAGCTGATCCGAAATTATTCCCTGATATGGGAATGTGTCCCCTTCACAATGTTGCAAATCCAACTCCTCAAATAGGCTGATGCTTGAAGCTTGCTGGAAACCCAGGTTGGCTGTACCAAGGCTGGGATGCCAGGGCAGGAGGTGGGCACCCACCGTCTGCCTCCTTTCCCATTCCCTGCTGAGGAGGGGCTCAGTTGGTTTGTTTGGCTTCTGTATACTTGCAGAGAAATCACTGACTGCTTTGCTGGTTGTTGAAACAGTGGCTCTTCTTTGCATGAGGTCAGACTACAGCCAGGCTGCCCTGGTATGGGGCTCAGCTCAGCAGAGCCCCTGAGGTCTCTGGGCACATGCTGACCTGTGAACTCATCTTACTTCCACCAAGAAAACCATTTAGACCAAACCCAGGGCATTTTAGTGCAGTGTTCCCAACATCAGTACAGCCTTCAACCTCTTTGCTTAGCAGTTCTGCCCAGATTTGTCCTTTCCTTCCTAATCCCACACTGGGCTGTTGATCCTCCATCTCTTGCCTGCCTCAGGCTGGAGCCACATCCACATCAGAGATAACCATTCTGGTGGACTTATAGCATTAGGAACAGGTAGCAAAGAAGAGCAAAGACCTGCCAAGTCCCTGATGAAGTGACTCCACCCACCAACAGACCATCCAAGTGCCACACATGATGTGTGACCTAATTACCTCATCTGGTTCCCCTCTGGGTGCAGAGGTGGCACCCAGCTGAGGTGACTGCAGCACGGTGCCACCTTCCAAAAGTATTGCTCCCCCAGTGCTCTCCACCATCCACGTCCCACCACTGCAAAGGCAAACCCAGAGCCACGCTGCTACAGAAGGATGAAAGGCATCTCCCAGAGCCATTTCAGCATTTCTGAGGTCTGAGTCTTTGAAATTAACCTAGAGGCTTGGCAGCTTGTTTTCTGCACTATCATAAATCTCCTCAAGATCAACATCATGGCAAATTCTGATGAGGGAGGATTTTTGTCATAAGAGTTGAAGTAGGCATCTAAGGAATGACTCATGATGATGAGGGCAGAATGCAAAAAGTCTGATCTTTCTCTTCAATAAAAGGCGAAGCAGATACACCTTTGACCCAAATTAAGACAGGTGATATTTTGAAAAGAGGCCCTAAGCCCCTGAATACTGGGGGGGCTGCCTTGAACTGGGGCTTGCAGGCGCCGTAACAATCGGGAGAAATGCAGGTGGATCAGCACCACTTGTTCTTTGCAGAGGGTAAAACCAGAAACCACCAGCCTGACAAGCCATGAGTCTGTGCCAACCTTCAGTGCCATTTGGGGTGAGTCACCTGAGGCCCCACCTGAGACAAACTGCTCATCCAAGGGGATAGACAGCAGTGAGTGAGCTGCCAGCAGCATGCAGAGAGACCCCAGCATCCTGCAAAATCCTGCAAGCCCTTAATGCCGTGCCCGGAAATGCACATGTGGCGTTGAAATGTCTGAAGTGTGAGAAAGCAGTATACAGTCAGTGTGACACATGGTTTGGATCACAGGTTACAGTTGTTACATCACAGTTAAAAAAAACCCAAACCTAAAAAGTTAAAAAGGAAATCCAGTAGCATTCACAGAATTTGTAATTGTGCTTTAAAGAAAACGAGTAATATCCTTCAGGATAATAAGTAATACCCTTTAGACATGGACATTTTGGATGACTACACATTTGAAACCACTGTTTCAAGTGAAATTACTGTTTCCATATGTCTGAAATTAGGTGCTACCAAAGTGGGAGTAAAGCACAACATAACTCCAAACAGAACACAAAACTCTGATGTTTCTTTAGGTCAGATACGTGTTGCTATTGGCAGCTACTAGTAATTGCTGGAATGCAGCACAGTGTAATAAATTAAATGTGCTATTTGCTAAGCATGCAGGCCTGCCATCTGGAGAGCTGCTGCTATTACTTTGCAGGTAAAAAGCGGTGTTTAAGTGCAGGAAACTGAAGTGTACCATGTGAGCAAAATCTTCCAAGCTCCAGCCCCTTGGATGCAATATTTGTTTTAAACCTGGAACAATTACATGCTCCTGACCTTCATAGCTTCTTCGCAATAACACAGAGTAAAGTGATGCCAAAAGAAGAGGTCCCACAGGAGCAAGCTCGGTATGTAGCCTCTTTTTGCAGCATGCTACTGCAGATGCATCAAACACCACCAAATTACTTTTCTTCTTGAGACAGGCATTGGTTTCTACACACAAGACCTTGATTCTACTGTCCCCACACATTGCACCAACCCAGAGAGGAGCTGGCCCGAGGTCGGGATTTGCATAGGTCCTCTCCAGGCACAGCCCCCATCCTGGTGTGCAGGGACAGCACCATCCTGGAGTGCAGTGACCACAACGAAAACTGCACCAGGGTGCTAGCTACACGGGATCCAACACCAGTGAGGCAAATACTGCCTTGTAGGATGCCCTGGGTTTCTCATCCCTGAGTAAAAATCCCTGGAAAGCTGAAAAAGGAGCATGCAAGTCATATACCAAAGAGAAGTCCCACTGGCTGGCCTAAGAGCTGTGGATTTCAGGCCCTGCCCTCCATCACAGGCTGGCATAGGCTGATGATCCAGGTGGTGGGACCCAGAGGCTGGCACAAGTACTGAGGGCCTGAGAAATTCTCAGCGGGGTGCATATATCCTTTCTTTTGTAGGTCTCACTTTGTAGTTAGCCTCGATTCAGAACTACAGAATTGTTTGGCTGGGAAGAGACCTTCAAAGATAATCGAGTCCAACATCCCTGCCATGGGTAGAGACATATTTCAGTAGATCAGGTTGCTGAAAGCCCCATCCAACCTGGCCTTGAACAGCTCTAGGGATGAGGAATCCACAGCTTCTCTGGGCAACTTGTTTCAGTGCCTCATGACCCTCATAATCAAAAAATGTCTTACGTCCCATCTAAATCAATTTCAGTATGAAACTGTTGCCCCTTGTCCTGTCAGAAAAGACCATGTTGAAAAGTCTTTTTCCACCTTTCTCACCTTTATATATTGCACTCTGAAAGGAAGTTTAGGCAGCTTTTTGGAGGCACAAGCAAAGGGTGGCAGGAAAAGAAAGCACTTTTTGTCAGCAGCCATTTGATTTAGAATGTAGTGGAACAGTCATCCTGGATCTGTCTGACAGGTCTGGAGATCCCTGTTTCTGAGCTGATGAGAGCATGGAACAGCTTCTCCTAGAGCAAGACATTGGCTGCCTCCGGAGACACAGCTAAGAGATGCACTTTAGTGAAAATACAGTTCTTAGTATTTCTGCAGAGAGTGGCTTCCTAGCCAGAGCGTGGCTAGAGGGGACCACAAATGATTGCAAAGGTGTCTGAATGCCTGATTTTTCTCAACATGAATGCTGGTCTCCAAGGATGGGGCTTTCACCTCAAAACGAGTTCTCAGCAGAAACGACAATGATATAAGCGATCTCGTGATTCACTAACCAGATTTTATCCTTTCTCTGTGTTAGGCCAGAGGGAAATTTTGATTAAGCTTTCAGGCAAGTTCATTAAATCAGGCCACTAGAGGGAGCAGCCCTTAAAGTCCAGAGCTGGTCACCGGGGACGCGTCCCCACGAGTGGGGGGACACAGGAGGGCGGCCCCACGGCCACGGCTCCCAGGGGAAGCTCTCCAGCACTGGGGGACAGAATTGTACAAAGGGAAGAGTATTATTGATATCTGCAGTTTCTGATATTGAAAATCATCCAACTTTCACGTATATTTTTCTTCTTAGCAAATACGATGTTTTTCTTCCCTTTTTTTCCAAGTTCTTTTCACATAAGTGTGCACAGGAAAAAAAGAAGACAAGATATAAGTTTTAAAATTACCTGGCTAACCTGGTTTATGGGAACCATACTTCAGTGTGTGGTGAGTAGCTACTTTGGTTATACGCCGACTTCTCAGTGAAGGCAGTCACCACTAGAAGTCAATCCGGTGACTGTTAATTTTAACGTAGTTGCATTTTGGTCAGACTGATTTGCATCGCCTCAAAACCACACGACTGCAGGATCTGGAGAAAGCTGTCTAGAGCGACGTTCCCTTTGGCACTCCTGAGGAATTAGCAGCACCTGCCTGGGTTGCAGTTGTGCAGCGGTGTTCACCAGGTGAAAGGAAAGGAATTTTTTGGAAAAGAGAGGGACTACGAACTCAGCAAAGCAAGAGGCAGGGCGGTGCCTACGTCACCTAGGAATGAATTACGCTAATTCACCTTGTGAAATACGTGCGATGACAAGAGATGCTGGTGTAGTGAAATGTGAAGCGTAAACACCGGTGCGGAGAGAAAGGGGGCTGGGGCAGGAGCTTTCTCGTCCCAACCCAGGCAGACTTACCTCTCCTCCGGTGCAGGGGAAGGGGCTCGAATATCTGGAAGTGCAAATGGCTCCTCTCTGCCTCACATCATCCTCCAGCCCGAAGGTGGCCGAACAGTTAGCAGCAAAGTATTTGTAAGGCTTCCACGTCTCGCCGAAGTCCTGGGAGCGCTCCAGCACCATGGCAGCCGGCCTGGGCGACTTGAAGACCATGATCAAGTGGGTGAAGTAGAAGGCGGCTTCCAGGTCCAGGCGGATGGTCTCGCGGGGCGCATCCTGGGCCGCCTGCCACCAGGTGCGGGGCAGGCGGAACGGGGAGTCGGCCATGGCGGCGGGGGGATGCGCCAGCCCGGCGTGGGCCCCGCTGCAGCGGCCGCACGAGGGGCGCCGGCAGCGCCGCTGCGCGTCCTCGCTGTAGGCGCAGAAGGGCTCGGCGGCGCGCCGGCCGCAGGACGTCTCGGTGCGCAGCGCCCGCCCGTGCGCCAGGTTGCCCATCCGAGGGTTGCAGGCCTTCTCGCAGGGGCTGCTCGCTGCCGCCGCGCCGCCCAGACCTGCGGGGCAGAGAGCGGGGGCTGAAGGCGGCTCCCGCGGCGGGAGCACCCCAGCCCGCCGGAGCACACGCGTCCCGCGGCACGCTGCCCCCGCCGAAAGCGTGTGCCGCTGGTACCCACCGGGCCCTGGAGGGGCTGTGGGACAGTGCGGCACTGCTGCTCAGCTCTCCCCTCTCCGGAGCTCAGCCTGTCTATAAAGGCAAAAAAACCACCCCCGAACCTTTCAGGGTTTCCCTGCACTTGGGAAAATCCCTACCTATCAAGAGATGCGGAGCAGGCAGCAGACAGGAGGAGAGATGAGTACACCGTGCCCTCCCGCCGTGGGGGACCAGAGCAGGGCTGAGGCTTCAGGGCCATGCCACCCATGCCCCGAGGCCTCCAAGGGGATCCTGGGGAAGTGGAGAAAGGCAGAAGAAAGGCAGGCTGCCGCCAAGGCAGCATGCTGCCAGGAGACTGCCATGGGGGACAGCACTGCTGCAACCCAGCCCACCGCGCAGCACATCAGGTGTCGGGGGTGTGAGAGGTCACAGAAATATCACCTGCCAGCAATGACCTCAAGTCTTCACCCCCTTTCCCACCACTCCATCCCTACCCCAAATCTTCCCACAATCAGAAAACTGCTGCTGACATCAGTGTTTAATTGTAGCACTGCTTAAGTTTGGAAAGGCTGTTGCTGGTGTGTGTAAAGGAAAAAAAAAAGTTTTGGTTGAAATTATGCTGGCAAGCTGCCGCACAGCTGAGGCTCTGTGGTTTTTGTTCAAGCTTTTCTGGAAGTCCTGTCAATTTTCAAATCCACAGTTATAGAGTCAAAGAAAAATAAAATGACCATGGGCTTTACTGTGAAACCATGTAACTCTCACGTGTGATCAATGTAGCTCTTGGTGCAGGAATGCTTGATTGGGGCTCTCCAAGTTTTTATTAACAAATTTAAGAGTGGGTCAAGGCAGTATTTGGTGAATTGTTAAACATAAAAAAAAACCTCTCTCGACTAGGATGTGTGCAGGTCAAAGCATCTGAGGTGCATAATGTCTTCTTTATCACCAGGCCAGTCATACACAGTCAGCTTTGTGCACCAATTAATGTCTTCTTCTTGGCATTTTTGTTATGTCTGAAGGTCATTTCAGTTTAGCATCCAATAAGTCCTTTATCTGCAGCTCATTCAGCTTTTGCCTACAGTGTCATAGTTGCAATTAAGCTATATTATGCACTAGCAGTGCTAAGCCCTCCAAGCCTGACAGCATTCCCCACTTCTCTCGCTCCTCAAGAAGCACCCTGGATACAAACCATTTCTACCATCAAAGCTCTACACAGGTTTTCTATAGTGTTTCCTCAGAACAGCTTGCCATGCACCCAGTACGAGGCACTTCTGAATCCAGACTCTGGATCTCACTGGCTAAGCAGTCTTGGGAAATTTTTAGTGAACAAGAAATGCTCAGTCAAGTTAGCTTCCTACAGTGTGCTGGGAAAGCTGTGTTGGAGATGGCTTATAGTAACTGTGCAGAATACACTTGCTCTAGAAAAGTAAACAAACAGAACTGTAAGGTTAATGTAGTATCACTTATAACTCCCAAACATCCTTTTCAAAGCGTTGTATAAACATTAACTAACCTACGTAGCTCTCCTGAGGGGTAGGTAAGCTAAGTGCTATTATCATATTATCAGTTAGGCTGGCCAGTAGTTGGCCTAATTTATGTCTTTGGCTGCTTTCATGCATTCTTTGGCTACGTGTAACAGTGCAGTTGGCCGCTTCACAAATAGATGAACATTTGCTGAGGTTCCCTCAGTTGTGGGATTGCAAAGCAGATTTGGGAAGTGGTAGGAAGAGCGGGGCTCAGTCAGCATCATCAGGCAGGTTGAGATTAGTGCTTGTGTGTTCATCCAGTCCTTTTGTTTTTTGCGCACCAGACTGCTGCCTCCAGGAATGCAGTGGAGGAGGACCTGGTCAATGGGAGGTTTCCCCGCGACTGCAATTGGTGGTAGGGCTGGCGTAGCTGGCCCCAGGGCAGGGACAAAGCTCTGCCTGAGCCCAGCTAGGAGGGGTTGGCTACCAAATCCCATGTGAGACTCTGGGAGCTGAGAGTATTTGATTGCTCCGAGCTCGGGGTATGCTCCAGCCCTGGTCATGCACGGTCACTGACTGCAGTTGTCTTTGGGCCAGGCATTGAGGGTCCCTGCCTCACCCGGGGTCAGATCTGGGGCAAGGGACCTTGGCTTCAGCAGGATTTGAGAAATGCTGCTGGCACATAGACGTAGGTCCCAGGGGCAGAAAGGGGGGGAGAGGAAACCCCCTTTGAAAGGGTGTTTGTTTTCGCTTGAATTGGAAAAGAGTTGCATGACTGATGCAGAGCACTTCATGTTATGAAAAGTGACAGCTTTCTAGTGTAACGCTGGCTGCCATAGGAATTCAGTAAAAGGACAAATTGAGAGCATAGAGATTTCTATGCTGGCAGTCACAAGTTCACAACTGCTCTGCCACACCACTGGAAAAGGTGCTTTTCCTTCCTTGCACTTAATGCATCTGCCCAACTAAATCTTCCCATTCTATCTACTGTACATGCCACTGGACTGGGATCTTCAGTAATGAGTAAGAGCATGCAGCGAATACCATGACTCACCTGGAAAAACATCCATGGAAAATCATATGCTTCCTGCTCAAGCATTTTAGCAACACATGCCTTGTGATGTTTCGTTTATATCTTGTGCCTGATTAAATGTTTGTTTCCCATCAGAGTTTTTTTCTTCTTTTTGAAAAAGAAATTTGGCACTCGGCTTGCACTCAGCCGAGGAAGCGTTACGCAAACTGTTTATGCCCGAGTGTCTCTGCTGCGGGACCCCGCCGCGGGCAGCTCTGAGCGCGAAGTGTTTACGCTGCGGGAAGGGGCATCGGAAACCCTGCCCGCCCTCCTCCGCACCCCGATGACTCGGGGCACCGCCGCCCGAAGCGCCCGCGGAGCCCGCAGGGCCCCGCCGCTGCCACCCGCAGCGCTCCGCAGCCGGGCCCCGCTCCCGCGGCATCCCCCGAAGCCCCGG